>JASDQU010439383.1:31578-54684 GCA_032191745.1 Picea mariana
TTGTTTGTGTGGACAATCCCTAAGCAAAGTTTCTTCTCCACAACCCCGACATTTCAATGGTTCTTTCTTTGGGTTATCAGTCTTTCCTGGGACTGCTCCAAAAGGTTTATTTCCACTCTGGGAGGGAAAATTTTGTTGATACACACTTCTAGTAGGAAGGCTCATCCTAGAACCCTTCCCATAGTTCTTAAATATTGAGGATTTAAACCCCTTCTTATTGAATCCCAAACTACTCTTCTTCTTCTAATACTCGCGGGGTTCTGTTCGACTTTTGAATTGTTCATAACAATACCTTGCCTTCTGGATAGTGTCTTCTAAGGTCTTTGGCTCGTCAAACTCAATCCTGTCTCGGTAGGTTTGAGGTAACCCGCTAATAAATCACTGCACTTTTACCTTTCCATCCTTTATGTAGGGTACATACCTTAGCAACTCAAGGAATTTATTGACATATTCCTCTATGGTGAGCTATCCCAGCCTGAGTTCATAGAATTCCTTAGTCTTCCCATCAAAGTATTTCTCTGACAAATACTTCTTCTTGAAGTATTTCCCAAATTGTTTCCATTGCAAGTCCTTCTCATGGATTCCCTTCACATTCCTAAGGTCTTCCCACCAAATGGAAGCCTTTCCATTCAGGCTGAAGATGGCTATTGAGCCTTCAAGTTTTCAGAGTAGTCATGGACTCTGAAATACTTCTTTAAGCCAAGCAACCAATCTTATGCCTCTTCCCCTTCTCAATATCTCCATTGAAAGAGGGTGGTTTGGCTTTATTGAACTCTTCAGGATCATGAATTTTGGAATGCTTTCACTTCTTTCCTTTCCTTTGAGAATGTGAGCTAGCTTTGCTACTAGAATATCCCTCAGAGTTGCCAATTTCCTCTCCAGAGGACACTTCCAATGAGCATCTCCTGCCTCCAGGTTGGACCTTCCTCGAGGTACTCCTCCTAGTGTGGCCACTTATGGGACCACGTTTTCATATCTCGGGTGGACTTTGACTTCTCTTCGTATGTTGTCAGTCCACCTGATTGGTTGCGGGTGCATGCTGCAGTTGCCTCTGTATATCAGATAAAGTTTGCAACAAGACTGCATTAATTTTCGTTTGTTTTTCTTTCTCCTTTATCAATCTCTCGTTGTTGGCCATACAAATCTGTAATTCGGCCATGAGGCTCCTTACAGTTTCATCCAAATCTTGAGGGGTTTCCATCACCCTCCTTTCGTCATATTCTTCGTCTCTATTGTGGGAGCCATCCCCTAGTTCCTGGCGCATTACCATCCTTTATACTTGTATTTTTCCCATGATTTACTAACTGCTTGAGTGCTGACAAAACACCTATTGTTAGCCAACAATCTATTAGTTTATGAACAACACACAATTCATATTTCTTAAATACACACACAGTAAAAATCTTCATTCTTTTCTTTAGTAAAATTTTAACCAGACTCTTTAAGAAAGAGGTAATATAGGGTGTCACCCTTAAAATTCCTTTAAATTTGGTTTTTACGCGACTCATCCATGAGCCCAAGCAGGCCAAGTGTTGTAACCATGCTCTGATACCAATTTGTAACACACCCGACCCCTGGGTACCTTTCCTAGGGATGGGGCATTCGAATTTTCATCTTACATCTTAAACCAGATCCTCATTTTCTATCTCTATTGTATTTTTGCTCACCAAGAGCTCTCCAACCTTATTCAGCATGCTCTTATTGTAGTTCAAGAGAGGAAGACATGCTCCGGTGAAGGATCTTTGGGCGTTCATCGGTTGAGATCCATGTAGAATCCACAGGAATCCATTACCAGGTTCTCTCCTCTTGCAGGGAACATCCATTCATCACCTAAGCCAATGACACACTCAATATTCATCTAACATACTGACTGTAGGGGGATTCAACACTTCATCACTTCAGCACTTCGGCGTTGAACGCCTCTTTACTATCTATGCACGGGACCTCTTGGAGTCCTGAACTCCCGAATTCTCGTAAATTTGCCACATAGCTCCGGCCTTTGGGCCTTTTGGTCTCTCTACAATACTACACTCCAAATCCTCTGGAGTCCCGAAGTCCCGGACTCCCAGAGTTTTGTTCACTTCACCAACCACTTTGGCTAGGCGGACACATACCACGGGCTGACACGCAGAAGGGCCATGGGTGACACATGTCACATTCCAATAAGCATATATGGTCTACGAAAATCACAAATCGAGATGACACGTCGCACATCGATCGTGGGTCCACGTCACCTTGGTGACATCGGCTTGCCACATCACGCCATAATGAAAACCTTCTAACACCTCTCAGATCTCATGGTCGAGATATGGCCACGTAGAACCATAGATCTACAACTCTTGTTACTTTGTGACTCCAGCCTTCAGGGGTTTGGTGATGCAAACTCCTCCTTTCTCCTAGATTTGGTCAACATCGAGTTGACCACAGCCTAGATATGATGGTTAGGAAAAGTCTCGAAGCATCCTCGAATCGACGACTCTTGTCACTTTCAGATTCAGAACTTATCAACACACCACACCTCAAATCCCCCCAGGAGTGCCCAGTCTCCGGACTCAAGGATCTAGCGCCACACGTCCCCTGTATATCGATGGCTGAAAGGGATCTTGAAGGATCCGAGGATCGACGGTCCTCATTACTTCATGAATGCGACCTTCAGGGATTTTGATGTTATAACACCCCTATCCTCCTGAAGCAGTCAACGTCGTGCTAACTACATCGTAAATACAACGATTAGGAAATAACCCAAAGGATCCCTAGATATATGGTCTTGGTCACTTCACGGCTCCAACCTTTGAGGGTTTTGGCTTTACTTCCACTCCATTCTCCCGAAGCAAGACTTCGTCGAAGTGTTGTGCATGGGTCCCTCCTCCTAAATGATTGGACGATAGGCGGGGCTCTTAACGATATCCCCCAAATCTACGGCTCTCCTTTACTTTGTAACTTCAACGTTCGGGAAGGTTGATGCTATGGCATATCCGTTCTCTTGAAGTGGTACTCCTACAAAGTCCCCTTGGCGTAGATCTAACGGCTGAGGGAACCCCTAAACATTATCAATTGGTGGCTCATGCTACTTCGTGATGGGGAGATGGATCCCGGTTTAGTCGGTAAGATAGGTTACTCTAACTACTAGGGAAAGCGCCCAACACTAGTCAACCTCACAGGTAACCATGACTCTCGGTCACCTTCGATCGGTTTGTGATTATTTGGGCTGACAATACTCTGAAGTCCCAGACTTTCAGAGTTCCGAAGCCAGAATAATTTAGCTCCCTTAGGCTTAGAAGAGCGTTCCTAGGTGTTGGTCACATGGATCCTTCTAAACTCTCGTGAGTTAAACATATCTTCCTCATCGTGATCTTGCTAAGGACTTGGGCATGATGTCCTGGTTGTGAAACAAGGAGTCTGAAGGAGATATCCTCTTTAGACCGACAGTGTCAGATTGATGCAATGTTTTTTATCCCAACCCTCCTACAGGTTTACGTCCCAAGACGTCTTGAAGGCTAAACTAGGGCATATAAATGATCAATCAGAAACATAAGTCCACAAGAAGGTAAATGAATACACATAACTTGATCATTCAATACAGAGACCATTCTTAGAGGTATAAATACATGCATTCATTCATTATCCCATTTCAAAACACAAAGTATGGAAACACTTATCAGAACCAGAAGACATGATGCGACTGTTGAAAGGGGTGCTTGTTTCCACCCAACCATAGGCTCAGTCACTCTTAACGGATTTACCACTAGACACCCCTGAGCTAGACCATGATGCTTTGAGAGGGAATTCTTTCTTACGACTCAACAACAGTCAGGGACAGAGGTTACTCTCCTTCTCCCACAAGATCTTAGCAATGAGCTTTCTCTATACCAAGCAAGGAGGCCTGCCTAATTACTTCCTCAATCACTTAGCACCCTCGTTTATCAGCTTGTATCATAACCCTACTAGTCACATCCTACGACCAAAACACGTTTGTTTTCTCAGTTCTTTTTCGAACTTGAGAGCTTAGTCTTCCTTCTCTACTTATCTTCGCAACTCTTCATATGCCCACCATGCCCTCCTTTCTTTCCTTCCTCAACAAGATTTTGTGTGGTCTGAATTCCCAGTCCGTAGACAGGTCTGAAAGCCTTACATATGGGCACTATGCCCCATCCCCTCATTAACTCTTGAGGAGGTCTTCCCACCTACCAGCCTGACTGTAATTCATTTCTGGGTCAGAGGACTGTTATGGTCTTAAGTAACTAAATCCAACAAGGTACTGGTTTGGTGGGGTTATCTCAACCATTCCTGGTTCCCCTCGCCATCTCTTTCATAGCATCCGTGGTCTATCTTGGCAAACCCCCGCTTTCAATAGTCATGCAACACTTATCCATTTCTATTAATAACATAAATTACCTTCCTTGACCTTTTATACAAATATTGATCAAATCAAACATTCACAGATATCGAGTTTTCCATAGTCTTTTGGCCAATATATTTATATTTACAAACTGGGGGAAACATGGGTGTTACAAAGGGTGTCCACCAAATTGTCAAGAGAACTCCAATGCCTAAGGGAGGAATACCAAGACAAAATCTAACTGAGGTCGAGCAATCACTAAGCAAGTTGTCTCCATCGTGCAAATACATCATGGACTATCTCCCATGTGCTAATCCATCTTGGACCATCCATGGGTTGAAGATACACCATGTAAACCAAAGTTCATGAAGAACCCCAAACATGGTGTAAGCACTTTTGGAKTAACCCCAAAAGTTAACACATAAGTATGAATTATAGTTAATAAATGTTATGGAATGCAATACTTTGAAGTACAAARCTAGTTGCAACCATATCCCAACAACYGACCTAAGTATTTTRTTCAAATCTTCATGACTATTTGTCAAAAACCAATGGAGACTAATACATTGAACTTTGAACTTCTAGATTATTATTAGAAAGAACCAAAGGTCCATCAACTCTATGAMATTAAACACATTATWATGGTTGAATTCTAGTCCCAAAAGACAATCTTATAGATTTAATACACAAGRAAACTATGTTACCCTATACAAGTAGTGAAGTGAATCACCTATCATAGAAATATGATTTCCCTCAATCAAGGGTATGCCAAAAATGCCAAGGGCTAAAGTTGACACTACGATGTGGTATACATTTCCAATGCTAGTCCCAAAATACAATCTTGTAGATTTAATACAAAAGGAAACTATGTTACCTTATACAAGTAGTGAAGTGAATCACCTATCATAGAAATATGATTGCCCTAAATCAAGGGTATGCTAAAAATGACAAGGGCTAAAGTTGACACTACGTTGTGGTATGTATTTCCAATACTCTAAAATGAAAATAAAAGGAAATTATTCGCAACTCTAATATGTGCTAAAGTAAAAGAAAACATAAGAGTTAATTATTCTTCATCATGTGTATTGAAAAGGAAGCTAAAAACCCTATGAAACAATCATTATTGCAAATGACAAATAAGTATTGTAATTCCTAAAATATATTAGAAGGAAAGGAACAATGGAAAAAGACAGAAAGCACCTCACTTACACCTAATAACATATTTACAAGTTGTTTGTTGAAAAAGACACAGAGCACCTCACTTACACCTAATAACATATTTACAAGTTGTTTGTTTATTGCAACATCCCTCAATTACACCTAATAACATGTTTACAAGCTGTTTATTACAACATCAAAAGAAGACAATTACAACATCATAAGATAGTAAAATAAGCTTGAAGTGCAAAATTCCCGAAATGATAAATTTGTGACTCGACATGTGGGGTTTTATTAATTTATTGTTGGATAAAATGATGTTATAAGAAGCAATATGGATAATTGCTTCTATATTTCAATAGGTTATTCACATTTTGGATCAAAAAGTTGCAATTACTTTTTTACTGGATCCTATAGGCTAATTTATTGATAAGTAGGAATCCCAAACTCATGCTCAATTTAATCAAGTAACTCAAGAGGTTAGAATGTTGATAATACATTAGGTTCATAAAAGTAAACATATAAAAGCTTCATCAATCTTATACCTCCACTAATATTAAGGTTAGAATGTTGATAATACATTAGGTTCATAAAAGTAAACATATAAAATCTTCATCAATCTCATACCTCCAGCGATATTAAAAGTAAACATAGCAAGCATTCTCATTTTCATACCCTAATGATATTAAAAATAAACATAGCAACCTTCTTCATTTTACACATCTCCAATTATATTGGATGTCCAAGTTACATTGATATTACATATCCAAGTTACAATGTTATGTATAAAGTAGTCACTTTCAGTAGTAGAAATAAATATATTTAAAAAGGTGACAAAAAATAATTTGAGCCACAAATAAAAGGTAAGCATATTAAATTGAAACTTTTTATTGTCAAATATCTAACTATGATTTTTAGTGTGGTGGATAACTATGATCTTTGGGTTTTCAACGGAAATAATTATTTGTTGATTGAATATAAGTTCTTGTTATTATGAAAACAAACTTTTCAAAATTTTAGATAGTTATCATGTTGGCCTAGATAGTAAATATCAATTATTATTATGAGAACAAATTTCTCAAAATTTTAGATAGGCAACATGTTGGCCTAGATAGTAAATACCAATGTATCTTTGAGAAGACCCAAAACATCCTCACTATTTTCATGGGTAACATGATCCTACTTCAATTTTATAGGTCATCCTTTAATAAGGCATGACTTAAGGCTATTGAGTGAGATTCTTAGTGTTCAAGGATTTAGCTAAAGGCATGACTTAAGGTTATTGACTGGGATTCTTAGTGTTTAAGGATTTAGCTCGATTCATAGTAGAATACATATATGGTATTTCATTATGGCTTAAGATTTTCTATGAGAGAATATGTAAGGATGGGATTTCCTCTTTTTTGGCATTATTATGCTTATAAATTTCAGAATTTTAGGGATTTAAATAATGTGTTGGTGGTCTATCCTGAGTTTTCCTTGAAAAAGCACAAGAGAAGGGACTCTATTGAAGTGTTTAACTACGACAATATGAATAGCTAGAACATAAAAAACAAATTTGGATGTTAAGTATGATGCAAAGTCCTCCTTTAATATTGATCTCTTCTTCATATGTTTTGGAGGATAGATTGCCCTCTCCTTATTCAAGAGATTGTTACTCCCATAATTTTGGGCTTCAATATCCTCTTCTTCTACGTTTTTTAATGATTCTTTGTTTGAGGTTATGTCTTTCCCGGACTTCTTTTCTATAGAGATCATTTCTTTCTTTTGGGTTTCATCATGTTGTTTACCCTCTCCATTGTTTTCCCTTACATTCCAAGAAACTACATATAATACAAGAATTCTATCAAATAACTTTCATGCATCCTCCAAATAGGAGCATTTGGCATACATGTCTACAAGGGAACTCACCGTGACGACGCAAAATTGAAACCTACTTTGAATAACGATGTTGTGGATCCCCTTGCCCTATTTGAAGGCTACTAAGTTTCCACATCCTTGTACAACAAAGGCTAAGGCGAATGATTAGGTGGAATGCATATTTGTTGCATTTGGCCTTGGGTTTAGCAAGGGTGTTGTAAATTTTGGAATGCAAATATGGAGTCCAGGGTCCTTTTCCTCTTCTTCTTAATTGCTCTTTTTCTCATATGACTTTAAACCATCCACCCAATATTTGCAAGAGCTTGTAAGTTTGGATGCTCTAGTGTGTTGTTTCACATAGGGAATCACTGACTAAACTACATCAATCATTTAATGTTGACCAATAATCTTCTTATGATTGAACAAGGTTTAGCCGAACTTGTAAACTCTTCTCCAAATGCAAATGGGAAATGGACATTAATAATGCCAAATTTAGAGAGTTAGACAAAGTAATTAAGAAATAACATTAAAAATCTTTTGTGTGTATGTATTAAGGAAAATCTCACAAGATCCCCCTCTTTTTCAGAATATATTGATAGAGGGCAGTGAAATCGCCAACCCCAATAATGGCTAATAACCGCAAGAGTCTCGACTATATTTGAACCTATAATCTATGGTATCCGTAAAAAACGTGCCTTAGACAATGAAAGAAGTAAGTGGGCTTTCAAGTTAATCAATTTTGGGTTGCTTTGTCGTGTACTTCCACTCATTCCTTGTACATGACAAATGCATTATCCCTATTTGAGAAGTCTTGACTTTCTTACCCCTAACATTTGTCAAGACCCCATATATATATACCCAAGAGGATGAGATGCTCGTAAATAATATGTCACTATAGGCATGCATGGCAATGTTGCCTAGTTTGACCACCTAATCATACCATGCTACTAAGTGGGGTCCCTACATGCTAATTGAATAGATTAAACTAACCCTTAGAGTATATATATATATATATATATATATAAGGAAGGAAGCTCCAAGGGTTAGTTCAAGTGGTTTTGAGTCAGACGTAAAGCTATCCTCATCGGAAGAGGTCATGAGTTCGAATCTCTTATTCCCCTTCGGGTTAGGCTTGCCACGAATATCAGGGCCAATAGAGTAAAAGATGAAACAATTGAATTCACACAACGAAGTAAGTGAAAGAGATTAAGAAGAATAAAGTAAACTTTGAAATCATAATCATTTAGTGTCCTTTCCACGAAGTTAAGGAACTTTTATACTTGAACAATGATTATATAGTGTGGTTTCCAAGTTATGAACATGGATCTTATCTTTATGGTCTTGAGTTTGAGTCCCTCGGTGGGGGTTTGATCCTTTCGGTTCTATAACACGTGCATGTGTTTAACGTTTTGGGTCCAATAATGACGTAGCTCTGTATTCGAATCCCACTGTGAGAAGCGTTAGCTGATCCTCGTTACTATAATATTCTGCAAATCAAGTCTGTTTCTGAGATGCCGGGTATCGATCCCTGTACCTTTGTAAATCAAGTGTGTTTCTGATAACCTCATCGAGTCCAGCGTAGCTGTGTGTTCGAACCCCACTGTTAAAAAATGTTAACTGATTTAACTTCTTCTGATAACCTGAATCGTAGAAAATTTCAGAGACATTTAATAATGGAGATGCGGGGTATCGATCCCCGTACCTCTCGCATGCTAAGCGAGCGCTCTACCATCTGAGCTACATCCCCATGTAATTTAATTTCCAATAATTTAAGAAAACTAATTTTATAAAAATTAAAAACGTGAAAATTGTTTTACAAATCAAGTCTGTTTCATAACCGCAATCGAGTCACAGAAAATTTACCAACTTAACCAAATCCCCACGCTATTTAAATAATTATTTTAATAAACTACTTATAAAAATAAAAATAAAAACGTGATAATTGTTCACTTATCCTCATTAATATAATTTTGCAAATCAAGTCTGTTTCTGATAACCACAGAGAAGAAAAAATTGCAAATCAATCATCCGAACTACATCTCCACGTTATTTGATTTATTTTTTTTTGTTTCCTGCTTAAGAAAGTCTTGAAAAATAAGTAATTAATTTGCTAACAATTCTTTATTGGAAAAGATTTTTGTGCCTCACAGTATGCAATGATACTTTCAAGCTGCTTCTCACATACAACCAAACTTATTTCAATAGAGACGAAGAACCTTCTCCAACCTCCTCTCACATACTACCAGAGTTGTTTAAGTAGAGAAAGATAACCTTCTTAAAGGAAAATCTTCTCATCACTTATGTCAACAACAAAGTCATACAAGGTACACTTCTTTACACTAAATCTCAGATTTCAACTACACATTCAGAACATGATGGAATTTTCAAATTGATAGTTTTTTGTGTACAAACAATCACAACTTATATGAATAAATACTTAACAAGTGAGCTTGAAACTCTAATCTCAACTTAGAGAGAGCTTTGAATAATTTATATTGCACCAAACAAAATATACACTCAACATCAATGGCATATTCTCAAGAGCAAAGTGTGGTAACATTTTCTCAAGCTACACTATTTTTTACATTCTTCTACCAAACTCTTAAAATTCAAAGAGTGTCTTTTTATAACTTTAATACCACATTGTTAATGTTGGCGCTGATACTACACCTTAGGAAGAAAAAAGGAGAGAGACAACAAAACAAAGCATATAAATTCGTCCATATTTCCATAGAAAAGACATGCAGGGATAAATGTTTATAGATCCCAAATAACTTTTGACACTTCATCAATATCTTAAGATTAAGGCTCTTGATTCAGGTGCTAAGCAGAGGCCACGAGGTCTCTCCAACCTCAAGCTAGATGGAAGCTAGCTCTACCCTCGGGCAACCCCATGAGGACACCCAACAACAATAAATGGGTCATTAAACGACCAATTCTACCCTTCAAAGTGTTTGATCTGGAAAAGATGCAAAGCATGTCTACAATTATTCGAAGAGACTCAAACTCTGAAAACATCATAGAATCGCAAGCCTTGGCTCGGGTTGTACTAGATCATAGTTAACAATGGCAGATTCCCTTAATTGGAAAGTGCATCGACAACTCACTAGGCGATTAGAGCATTTAATCAAGTTTAATGGTGGAGGTACACAACTGAGTTTCCATCCCTCTCTTGCAGTTCGTCCTCAGTACATAAATTCTTTTCCAAGCACCCAGGCCACTCATTTTCATTCCTTCTCTAGCAAAGAGTTGAGCAAGAAGGGTTATTTCTCCAGGGTTGGCATTCATAGAGCTCGTCGCATCCTATATTGTACAGAAGGAACACTCCAAAGCCTTTGCATCTACTTCTCCAATGATGACACGATGGAAAGGGCTAGAGCCAACAACAGAGGTTGTCGTCCCTCTTCAAACCTACCTCTCCCAAGGACTCACTAGGATGTTATTAGATCAATGGAAACTTATTACGCTCAAACCCCTCCTCCAACCAGGGAAGCCTTGGAGGCTCTAGAGGAAGATGCACATCAAGCCAGATAAGGAACCCTTGATAGTGAAGTGGATGCAAAGATGCTAGCATGGATTTTAGACACAGGGTCATCTAGATCGAGAGAGACGAAGTGCTACCAAATTATTGACCTCTACTGGCACATACAAGCCTTGCTGGGAAGAGCGCTCACAAACAAGCAAGTTGTTCTCAACGACCTTTTGATGTAGATGGAATACCTTCAATTGCAGATAAAGGCTCTAAATAAAAAGCTAACCATTATGGCAAGAAGCACTGTAGGAATCCTCTTCAAAGAACCCAGAGAAGACAACCTCTAAGTGTCAGAGGATAATGTCATTCCTCTCGGGTAAATGTTCCATGATAAATCCTTTAATTAACTATTTTTTGCATAAATTTTGTAGCCAACCTTCTAGACATATGGAAATAACTACTCAGAGATATTATAAGAATGACAGGAAGCCTAGCTCAAGGATTAGTAATATTTTTAATAATACCATATCAATTAGTCTCAAAGCTCGGGAATATTGCTGCCATTTAGACTTCTTAGAAAGAAAATAGGCAACATATTAATTGTAATTTTTCCTCTATATTTTTGTCCATATCTTATAATATAATTAGATAGCTTATAAAAAAAATATCTTAAGATTAATGAATTCTTTATATGAAATGTACTTTACTTCTGTAAAAAAACAAATGTTCTAACTTAGTATATTCCCTTACAAATTGTAGTTACCTAGCATATGACATTTTGTTTCACATACATTATGACTCCTCGGTCTATGAGTGACATCCTTTCACTAATATTTGTAAATTCTCTCGCATCCATCCACACGACACTTTGTTGAGCATGCAATCGATAACCAAAAGCCTCATGCACTATTTTCTAGGTTTGTTTTAATCTTTGTAAATTTTTGTAGAATGTGTAAAAAACTGTAATATATTGTTTTTATGTAGATTTTGCTCCTTTGGGTCAACTTGTATACCTAAGTCACATTGATTTAGGAGATCGCACTTGAATATTTAGATTTTGGATGTGTATTTATACCTCATTGGTCTAAGTTGAAAGGTGTCTAGTTCAAAGCTCTAAACCTTCTCCTCTTTATTGGACTACAATGGTTGTTATCTTTATAAACTAATCACATCCAACCATACATATGTCTATTTATGTACAATTGTTCTAGGTTTATGCTTATCTACCACACTGAATTGATGGTTCAATCATATGGACACTATGAATGTATATGCTTAGAATTGTTTTTTACATGATGCAAATATGGTTACAAATTAGTTAAGTTAGCATTGTTTAGCCAATTAAGTAGAATTGTATAGCAATATTATATAGGTTATTGTGAAATCTAATTTAAGTGTCTAACATTAATCATATAACAATCACCATTGGTTATATTGGAAAAGTAATATAATCTCATGTAGAATGTTGCATCATTGGTATATATGTGTGTCAACTTACAATGCACGACATTTCTAGTCATAGATTTTGCCCCTCAATGTTATAGTCATGCATTGAGCACTTCCAAATTGCAGAAAGAAACAATAAATTACAAGAAGCACATTTTGCATTGCTAGACACCTTTTCTAGAGATTGACGAAGCTCTTTAATTTTTTGAGTGTTTTTCTACTTTGATTTTTGTCAAAGATTTTTTTTTTATTGAGGATTTTCCTCTATTTTAGAATTCCTTTATGTGTTCTATGGAATTCACAAATGTTTAAGGAAGATATGGACACCTATAAACTACATACGCCTATGCGTCTTTGGTGATTCCATTTCCATCTTAGGTATATATCTTTCTCCTACCCATGTTCAATGATCACATTATTCCCAAGCACATTAAATGAAAAAAGAGATTTAGTGGTGGGAGAAGAACCCATAGACTTTATTTTTTCAACATGAGCATCATAAATTCTTGAAGAAATGGAAAGAAATGGTTCGACCATATATGTAAGTTAAATGAATATTTATGTAACACACCCAACTCCTAAATAACCTTTCTAGGGATGGGGCATCAAATTTTTTTTTCCTAACTCTCTCAAATCCTAGTTTTGGTATATCCATTGGCCTTTGCTCACCACGAGCTTTCTAACGGTTGCCACCACACTAAAATATGAGCTATGGTCTGTAAGTTATTGCCTCCCTAAGTTACTCGAGCATTATTAGTTGGGGTCTTCGGTGTTCGGCGCTGAACGCCCCCTTTTCTTACTCCCCGAAGTCTTGAAATCTCGCCACGTGGCCTTATCCATTCGACAATCGACATTCGACATTTTATTTTGAACGTCCCCTTTTTCGACATTCGACAATCGATAATCGATAGTTGACGTCCTACGTTTTTGGCATTTCGATGATCGTCGTTGAACGTTCAGTGTTCGATGTTCGACGATCGACGTTGAACATCCCTTTACCATACTATGCCCAAATATTTCGAACTCCTGAAGTTATCCAGACTCCCGGAGTACCAGACACGTCGCCAACCACGTTGGCCAGATGGGCACGAACCAGAAGCTGACACATGGCGAGGACCAGGGGTGACACATGTCCTCATTAGGGGGTGACACGTTTCATGCTCTAATAGGCATAAGGGGTATCTGAATTGGCCATATCTGGGTGACACGTGGCACCTTAGTTGTGGGTCCACATGACCCTGGATGATGTCATTGAGCCACGTCAGCCCTCGACATAAAGCCTTCTAACTCCTTTTAAATATCACGGCTGAGATCTGTCCATGTAGATCCATAGATCCACGGTTCATGTTACTTCACGAATTTGGGCTTCAGAGCTTACTAAATCCTCACGTCACAAATTCCCCGAAGATCCAAGTCTCCGGACTCCCTAATCTAGTGCCATGTGTCCTCATCCTTCCAATGGTTGAGATTCATTTCGTTGTTCGCGACTTCAGAGGTTTTCACACTTGGAAGACTCTTGGCCAAGTTCCTCCGGAGTACCAACTCTCCAGACTATAGGAACTCTCACCACGTGGCCTCTCATCCAAAGGCTCTAGTCCAACGGGCGACTTTTGACAAGAAACAAGTGAGGGCCACGTGTCGCTCCACGACGCATTCCCGGTAGGTTAGGCAGTTAAGAGGGGTTCTCAAAGGAATCCTTAGATCGACGGTTGAGAGGGATCCTGAAGGATCCGAGGATCGATAGTCCACTTCACTTCAAAATTTCATCATTTGGGAGTTCGGTGTGTATCTTTCATCTTCCTCTTCAGACCACGCCCGATCTATCGCCACGTGCACCTAGTATTCACGACCAGGATTTACTTCAGCTCACAAAGCTTTGGGGAGGTTCAAGCATCTCTATACTACCGAATACTCGAACTTCTAGATAACTTTTGATTTTTGGACACACATCCCTCTATTATCAAGGATCCAGATTAACTTCGCAACTCCGACATTCAGGATTTTCAGAGCTAGACCACTCATATTCTTTCGAAGTGAAACTTCACCAAAGTGCTTAATGCCACCCTTCCTAAGTCTGATCTAACGGCTGAGAGAGATCTCCATGAGATCCCCATATCTACAACCCTCATCTATTCACGACTTTGACATTCGACTGTTTTCGAGGGTTATTGAGTCATAAGTTCTGAAGTCCTGAAGCCAAAAGGGCTAGCTCCTTTTGGAGTAGTGCAGGGTTCACAGACCCTGGTCATATAGATCCTTTGGAAATTCTTATGGCTAAGCGTTAATCCTCTTAGCAACAATTGGGTTAAGGACATGGGAATGAGCCCTTGGTCAAATGGGTGGATAGATTGAAGGAAATGCCTTTTTTCCCACAGAGTTGAACTTGACATTACTGCTAAGGTAAACTCAAAAGATCGGTAGGACTTAGACATTTTAGTTAATCCTATCTTGACTCTCCTGTGGATTCACATCCCATAACTCTCTAGTAAATAAGTTGAGGTAAATAGAAGACCAAGTAAATACAACAGTTTACAGAAGCAAATGAGAATTTCTAATAATTGTTCAAACACTACAAGACTTAACAATAAACAAAGAAATCAAATCATCACATCCAATGTATTACACAGAGTATGGAAATACTTATCAGAACTGGAAAATGTGAAGAAACTATTGAAAGGGGTGCTCGTTTCCTCCCAACCATACGCACAACCACTTCTGATGGATTTACCATTGGCCACCCTTGAGCTAGACCATGATTCTCCGAGAGATAATCTTTCACCTTGCTCCACAACAGTTAGGGACAGAGGTTACTCTCCTCCTCCCACGAGATCTTGGCAACCAATTTTCTCTACTCCAAGAAAGGAGTTATGCACGAGGACTTCCTCAGTCACTCATCAGCCTCGTTTATCAACTTGCAACGAAACCCTTCCCATGGCTTATTTTAGCCAAACCAAGCTTGTTTCTTATCTTTTTCTCTCAACTCCAGAGTCGGAAAACATGCTCTCTTATCTTCTGGAGATTGTTTTCTCTACTCTCCTTTCTTGCAGATCTGTTTATGTCCCCCAAATTACCTCCTTTATTTCCTTCCTCAGCAAGGTTGTGTGGGTCTGAATCCCCAATTCATGGTTAGGCTTGGAAGCCTTACAGATGGGTACTCTTCCCCGTCTCCTCATTAACTCTTGAGGATGGCATTCCAACTACCAACCTGACTGGTAATTCATTTCTGGGTCAGAGGACCATTGAGAAATTGCACCTAGTAGGTACTCATTTGGTGAGGGTAATCTCAACCATTCTTGGTTTCCCTTACCATCTCTCTCATAGAATCCATGGTCTAACTTGGAAAAATCCCCCCTTTCAGCAGTTGTGCAACACACATCCAATTTCTATTAATAATAGAAAATTCATATATTTACCCTTTTATACAAAGGTTCATCAAACCAAACATTCACACATATTTAGTCCGCCATAGTCTCTCGGCTAGTTATAGTTATATTTACAAACTAGGGGAAACAGGGGTATTACAATTCCCTCCCCCTTAAAGGAACAATGTTCTCGATGTTCTATCTGTCGATGTTCTTGGTATGTATAGAAGTAAACAAAAATGGATATGCATGTTTCATGGCATCCTCCATTTCCCATGTAGCCTCATCTGGGCCAAAGTGTTTCCACTGCACTTTGACCTATGCAATGGTTTTGTTCCTAAGTGGGGTTTCTTTCCTGTCTATTATGCATTGAGGTTCTTACAGGAATTCTCCCTCGGGTTCCACCTGAATCATAGACCAATCAATAATATGATTATAATCATGTACATACATCTTTAATAAATAAATAGGGAAAACATTATGTGCCTTCATTGTGGGAGGAAGTGCTAGTCGATAGGTTACTAGTCCCACTCTATCCAAAACTTCAAAGGGTCCACAATACTGAGGTGCCAACTAGGCACAAGATCCCATCCTCAAAGATCTTTTCGTGGGTCTAACTTGGAGATACACATGATCCCCTACTTTGAACTCTCTAGGAGTCCTTTTCATGTTTACATAGCTCTTTTGTCTATCCTGGGCTATCTTCATATTTTGTTTGATATGAATTATTTGTTGTTCCATTTCCTTTAGCATATATGGTCTGATGGTAACTCTGTCTATTGGGTTGTTCCATCTAATTGGAATGTTGCATTATCTTCCATAGAGGGCTTCAAAAGGGCTCATTTTTTAGGACTCTTGGTAGCCATTGTTGTAGGAAAAATATACCAGTGGTAGGTAGTCCTCCCACTTCTTGGGTTGATGCATTACATGCATCCTCAACATGTCTTCTAATACCTGGTTTACCCTTTCTGTTTTCCCATCAGTTTGAGGGTGATAGGTTGTACTAAAGATAAATTTTGTTTCAAAACCAACAAACAGAGATTTCCAAAAGTTTGAAGTAAATTTTGTATCTTTGTCGGATATAATTTCCTTAGGCATGCCATGCAGCCTAAATATCTCTTTCATGAAAATGTCGGCAATATCTATTGCCTTGCAAGTTGACTTGACGGGTATGAAGTGAGCATCCTTGCTCAGTTTTTCCACAACTACCATGATGGCATCGTTCTGTTTGGTTGATCTTGGTAATCCTGTGATGAAATCCATGGAGATGGTTTCCCATTTCCATTCAGGAATTGGTAGGGGTTGCAAAAATCCCGTTGGGTGTCGGCACTCTTCCTTGACTTGCTAACATTCTAGACACTTAGCTAAGTAATCGGCTATGTCCTTTTTCAGTCCAGGGCAATAAAATAGTTTCCTAGTGGTCGTGATCATCTTTTGATAACCATGATGACTAGTATATGGTATTTTGTGTAGTTCATCCAATATGAACCTCTTCAAGTCGTCACAATTTGAAATATACAATCTGCTCGAGTAAGTCAGTAGGCCATCATTAAGCATCTGATAGACTTCGTACTTCAGCCCTATGGGCTCTTGCTTTAGGTATGATGTCACAGTCTAGAAAAATGCA
Organism: Picea mariana; assembly: GCA_032191745.1. Taxonomy (NCBI): domain Eukaryota; kingdom Viridiplantae; phylum Streptophyta; class Pinopsida; order Pinales; family Pinaceae; genus Picea; species Picea mariana. Next base: position 48,843 of record JASDQU010439383.1, read on the forward strand.
TTTGTTTCTTGTTCAGTTTTGACCCTTTCTTTGATGTCTAATTCACTGGTGCTTACAACTGCCAAGTGAACTACTTTCATACTTCTACTAAGGGCATCAACCACCCTATTATCCTTTCCTTTGATATGTTTGATTTCAAAATCAAACTCACTAAGGAGATCCATCCACCTAGCTTGTCTCACATTGAGTTTTGGTTGGTCAAACAAATACCTCAACCCACTATGGTTTGTCATAAGTACAAATATTATACCTAAGAGGTAATGCCTCCACATTTTTAAAGCATGCACTATGAAAACAAATTCCATATCGTGGGTCACATAATTGTATTCACGCTCATTCAATTTTCTGGCTTCATAGCAAATCACATGTCCTTCTTGCATAAGGACTCCTCCCAGCCCTTCCTTGTAGGCATCTGTACACAAAATGAAGTCCTTGTTTGGGTCCGTAATCTTCAGTACATGCGCATTGGTTAGAAGGTATTTTATCTCTTGAAATATTTCTTCACATTATGATGTCCAAATGAATTTAACACCCTTTTTATGAAGGGAGGTGATTGGGAAACCAATCTTGGAGAATCCCTTTATGAACCTCCTATAGTATCCTGCTAAGCCCATAAAGGATCTGATATCAAATACATCCTTTGGGTAGGCCAATCCATGACGACTTTAATCTTGTCAAGATCAACTGCCACTCCTTCCTCAGAAATAACATGGCCTAATTAATGGACTTGTTTCTGGAAAAAGTCACACTTACTAAGCTTAGCATAGAGCTGATGTTCTCTTAGTACTTGGATTACTAGCTTGATATGTTCTTCATGTTCTTCCCTATTATTGGAATAGATTATGATATCATCAATGAAAACCAACACAAACCTATCCAAGAACTTTCTGAATACGTTATTCATCAAGAACATAAAAGTGGTTGGTGCATTGGTAAGCCCAAATGGAACCACCACAAATTCATAGTGACCATATCTTGTCCTAAAGGTTGTCTTGTGGATGTATTCATATTTAATTTGGACCTGATGGTATCCAGACCTCAAGTCAATCTTGGAGAAGATTGTAGCACCCCTTAATTGGTCAAACAAGTCATTGATCCTTGACAAGAGATACTTATTCTTAATGGTCATCTTATTGAGTTGTCTATAATCTATGCATTATCTGAGTGTGTCATCCTTCTCTTTCACAAACAAGGCTAGTGCTCCCCATGGGGACACATTAGGCTGAATGTAGCCTTTGTCCCACATCTCCTTCAGCTGTAGTTTGATCTCAACTAGCTCTAGTGTACTCATTCTATAGCGTGTCCTAGACATTGGCACCACTCTTGGTACAAGTTCTATTGAAAATTCAACATCCCTTCTTGGAGGTAGACCTAGCACCTCTTCTGGAAATACATATTTATATTCTCTCAATAAGGGATGGTCCTCTAAGCTGGGTTTTTCATTCTCAACAGAGTTTAGTACTTGTATTGCATACAAGGGACATCTCTTTCTGCAATACTTCTTCACTTGGAGGGTTGATATTTGTCTCACCGAGACAGGCTTTTGAATCCCTTGTAGGTTTAACCTTCTTCCTTCTTCATTTTCACACTCCAAAGTTTTATTGTAACAGTCCAACTTGGTTTTTTGGGAAGCCAACCAGTCCATGCCAATCAACAGGTCATAAGATCCTAAAGGAAGTATGTTTAGGTTCTCTTGGGTGGGCAACCCACTTATAACAAATTGGTATGCTAGTATGACCTATGTTAATTTTCTTTTGGTTCCAGTGGCTAGTTGTACCAGCCATGATTTAACCTGTTTAACTTGTTGCAATTTACATTTATCAATAGTTTGAGGGGAAGCATAACTCAAATTAGAACCAGGGTCAATTAAAATGGAAACATGATGGTTGGAAATTGTACCTTCCATCTCCACCACTGAAGCTTGGTGGTCAACTTGTCTATTATCCAAGGATACATAATTTTTTTGCATGCTCCTAGCCACATCATTGATTGTGGTAGCCTCTTGGACGTTGTAGAACCTCTTATTGCTCTGTTTCCTATGCAGAAAACCCCTTAGTGGATGTTCCTCTCCACAACCCCAACATTTCAAGGGTTCTCTCTTCGTGTTATCGGTCTTACTTGGAATTTCTCCGATTGGTTTATTTCCACTTTGGGATGGAAAATTTTGTTGATACACACTTCTGGTAGGAAGGCTCATCCTAGAGCTCTTCTCATGGTTCTTAAATCTTGAGGGTTTAAACCCCTTCTTCTTGAACTCCGGATTGTTTTTCTTCTTCCAGTCTTCATGGGGTTCAGTCTTATTCTTGAATTGCTCATAACAATGCCTTACTTTTCGAATAGTATCTTCTAAGGTATTTGGCTCATCAAACTCAATTTAGTTCCGATAGAAATGAGGTAATCCACTAATAAATCATTGCATATTTACCTTTTTAACCTTTATGTAGGGCACATACCTCATCAGCTCGAGGAATTTGTTGATATACTCATCTATGGTGAGTTGTGCCAGCTTGAGTTCATAGAACTCCTTGGTCTTCCCATCAAAGTACTTTTCTGATAGATACTTCTTCTTGAAGTATTTCTCAAATTGTTTCCATGAAAAGTCCTTCTCATGGATTCCTTTCACATTCCTAAGGTCCTCCCACCAAATGGAAGCTTTCCCATTCAGGTTGAAAATGGCTATCCAAGCCTTTAAGTTCTTAGAGTAGTCATGAACTCTGAAGTACTTCTTCAGGCCGAGTAGCCAAACTTCTGTTTCTTCCCCTTTCTTAATCTCTCCATCAAAGGTGGGTGGTTTGTATTTCTTGAATTCTTCAGGGTCATGACTCTTGGAATGCTTCCTCTTCTTTCCTCTCATCTGAGAATGGGAACTAGTTTTTCCACTAGAAGATTCCTTGGAGTTGTCAGTGTCCTCACAGAGACATTCCAGTGAGTGTCTCTCGACTCCATGTTGGGACTTCCTTGATCCACGAGGATATTCACAGTCAACACATTTTCAGTCGGCTTCAAGTACTGTCAACTTTGTCTAGTCAACAAAGAGCTCACATTGAGCTTTCCGATGCATTTCGAATGAAGTCAATTGGACTTCACATGCTAGAGATATGTCTTGTTGATATTTAGGGGCAAAATGACATTTGTAAAATGTTTAATACATGAGATAGGGTTCTCATAATTATGTATTTTTCTTTTTTAAAAGGGATTATTTGGTGCAAAGCCGTGTTGGCTTTCAATCCCTAGTCTCAAGGAGAGTCCTAAGGAGAGTTGAGATCTTCATGGATGGTTGAGAGATATTCTCAAACCAATCCCTTGAGATATGCCAAGATCCTAATTTAGAGGATCTTGAGAGATATTATCTCCATGAAGATATTGATGTAGTTGAGTTGGAGATGTTATATAAACCCTTATTGGGGGTCAAGAAGAGGGAGGAGAGAAAGGAAAAAGCTTGTGGAAAGCTTATTGAGAGCTTATTGATTCAAAGGATGTCTTTGTAAAGGAGAAACAAGTTGTAGGTTTGTTTATGTATCCCTTTTGAAGCAAAATCAATAAAGCAGATTCATGGGATTCATGATCCAGAGACTAGCCAGGGGGTTTGGTGAACTTCGTTATCATATTGTTATCAATGTTGTATGTGTGATTTTGATGCATTCTCACTTAGTTAAGTACAATTTTTATTTATAAACATACACAACAGTTTGACAATTTTATGTGATTATTTCCTTAACAAAGCATGGTTAATTAATCAAATTGCCCTTATTCATGTTCACTTTCATCTCAGTATGATAATAATGTTGGCATGAAGCTTCTCACTAAAATGGGATACAAAGGAGGTGAACTTGGCATTAATGGCCAAGGAGCACTCAACCATTAGAGGTGGTACAAAGACCACCATTTGTAGGTTTGGGTTATGGCAAGGTAGAGATTGGAGAGTGCTCAAAGACTGCTAAAGAAAGAGCCACTTCTACATCATTGGATTCCAATAGAGGAGCCAAAGCAGTTAATCCTCATCAGATCTACAACAAAGATAAACCAGGAAGGTATAAAATTCATTCAAATTCTTTTCTTGAATATACGAAAAATGATTTCTGCATTAGATCTTCTAACCGTGATGTAGCCAAGCATCAAATGAAAAAAGTTTGGGTTAAGAAGACAGATGTGTCCATGGGAAGTGAGACAAAGCAAAAACCACACCTTCCAAGTCCTCTCGTCAGGAATGCACAGTTGAATGGAAAGCGAAGGAATTTTTGCAGTTACTGCAAAATCAATGGCCATTGGGAGAAGAAGTGTTGGAAGTTACATCCTAAAATTCACCACAAACCAAGCAGCAGACAGATTGTGAAAGAGCCTGTGAAGAAAGAGGCTCGTTCAACCATTGTAAAAGTATGATTACAGCAAGAAAGTACTTGGTGTCGGTTGGGTAAGCAGTGGATGATATTTCTGCAAACTACAATTCTGTTGTTTTCCAAGTTTCCAATTTACATGGGGACAGATATCCTCCTTAATGAAGAAAATGGTCAAAATTTTTATGTTTCGGATTCTAGAACAAACTGTACCAGCTTGAAGAGCTCGACAAGACGATTCTGAGGGTGCTTGAATCGCGTCGAACGGACTCCATATGAGGTTGATGCCTTACAAGAATATCGTTCCACTGCTACATGGGAAACATAAAAATGGAGTATGTATCACGTTATTCATATGATTACACTCTATTTAACTTTCCAGAAATAAGAAAGAGTATACGGGTGGAACTGTGCCAGCGATATCTGCCAGGGAACGTTATTTCGTGATCAAGGCAGAGCCCGGGGCCCTTGTCTTTAAGGGACGCCATTGTGCATTGAGCCACGTTGAGTTTCAATTTGAGATCCCTATGTTTTTCAGTGTGATGGTTGTCATTCTACTCTGCGAAGAAACCACCATCGTGGATTGTATCATTGCATTGAGGGCGACCACGGTTTCCACGAATAGAAATTCATTGTTGGCCGATTCGCTGACCGATCCCAGTCGAGCAACGGGAGGAGCTCCCAAGTTCATTCATGGTATTGAAGAGACGCGGGGATCGGCAAAGGAGCTAACAGACTGTATGCGACCATCGATTTGGAGAGAGAGCCCTTGTGGGTTGAAGCCCCTCTCAGCCTCTCGCATTTCAAAAGTGTAAGCTTTGTTCTGCTTCTTTTAATTAATTACACCAAAAGGCGTATACTTATTGGAGATGGACACAATTAATCACTTTATAATCTAAAATTCTAATCTGATGGTTAACAATTGAAAATGCTGGAATATTTTTAGTCGTCCTCCCAAATCAATGAATGTGATTTACTCTTAATAACTTCCTTGTATTTTTTAATGCATTGGTTAACCTGTTTAGTTTTTAACATTTACCTAATCATATTAAGAAATTACTGTACCACCATATGATTGCCACGTTTCACTGATTAACCTTTGGAATTACCACATTTAAGATTAACTTTTGGATTTACTCAACTCTATATGCGTTTCAATTCACCAAATGTGTCCATCCAGATAACTTTCTGCGTTCATCAACCGCAACACCAAACACTTTGCTGCTGTGCTAGTTATACATCTCACATATGTGATATGTGGTAGATCGAGTTTTTTTTACAATTGATAGCCTGAGAAACTCGCAAGTCAATCCCTAGAAAATCATAGTCTACCTGCAGAATGTCAAAATTTCTCATGAGATCTGCCTGATTCAAAAATCGTTGATGAGATTTATACAGTTGATCTGTCAGTATTGTCGTGATTGTCTGGGGTGACGTTGCCGAAATTTAGGGCGAGCAAAGGCACTATGAGGATCATTGAGGTCGCGATTTCGAAACTCATGGCACTC
>JASDQU010439383.1:54759-67249 GCA_032191745.1 Picea mariana
CTGGCGCATATCGTGGAAGTTTTGGAGTCGCTTCATTGACATATGAAGAATGGAATTATGTCAAATGACGCGTGCATCATTGATCCCTAGATGGTTCTCTTGATCATTGTGTTGGTTGCCCTCGAGTTCAGGTGATCTACAGCCCTTTGCAAGTGTTGATGAGGTATCCACACATTAAAGATTCACAATACACTGCCATTTGAAGACACAATTTATGAAAGAGAAGGAGCCATCGTTCCTTTAGGAATCAAGGCCATTTTTTTAAAGGAAGGAATCATTTCCTTCTCCAATATTTGGCATGTCACAGTTATTTGGAAATTTTCTCCAATTAAAGGATATCGTGGATATAAATCTGCGTTTTGCATTTTCAAAAATAACAAAGGATGACACTACTTTTTCTAAAGACATGATCAAGACAAACCATCCATAGCCGTATCAACATTTTATTTTTTAATATTGAAATCGATCATGTACAGTTTTTGGTTGAATCTCTGGCAAACTCGAGATAGAGAGAAGAAGAGCCATGACTCCAAGACTCTTCAAGTTCCAGCGTACAGTGGAAAAATTGCTATCGAGGAATGTATCGTGGATGGTATGGCCAAATAGAGACAGTAGAAAGGAATTTTCGTAAGTGGTTAATCAACTTATTTGTATTTGTCACTCAATATGAGGACGATTACAATAATTTTAATGATTGGAATTACCACACCACACAAGGAAGCATGCAAATTTTTTACGGTATGATATTCCTTTGTCAGTTGTTGATGTTGCACACATTTTTATGTTGAAACTCTTCTATCCGGTTTTAATACCTAAAAAAATTCTACAAGAAGGTCGTCATCATCATGTGACGGATACGATGATTGTTGGAACCGATCTTCCAAAAGACTATTCAGGATTCCAGAGTATTCACAGTTGGAACCCATCAATAATTCATGGAAGATATTTTTGATTCACATCGAGTGCAATACTTGTGACTGCTTGTAGGGCACATTGCATATATGTGTAATTGAAGTGTGACTTGTACATTCAATTAACATCCATTGGATCAATGGAGAAGCCATATATATACATGATGTCTCGCAAGTTATTCTTCAAATTGACACTTTGTATGCAGCACCAGCAAAGTTTGGAAGAATGAAAGCAAATGAATCCTGTACTTCAATTGCAGTTGGGATTACTACCCTTTGAGATACGAGTGATCAATTTGTTGCAGCATGGTAGACTCATGTGATACATTTTGGTTGTGGGCTATTGAACAAATCTGATTGCAGATATCATTTTGGACACCAGAATGACAATCATTGCACCTGCAAGAGTTTTAATCATGGCAGGGCCACTTTTCATCTTGAACCTATCGAAGGCCTTCATCAGCATGGGGGTATGTCTAGCACCAAGAGCATTGTGGTGAGTTTGATAAAATCCTTTGTTCAGCTGCAAACATCCACTAAAATGGTGAAGAAATGTATGGTCACTATAAGTGCACTAACCCTTTAAGTTTTGGGCAATTGACCATTTTGTTTGTAGAGCAAGCCATTGATACATGGTTTGGGAGTTGGGCATTTGAAGTGCACATATTTTTTAGTGGGGATTTGCACCACTAGTGCATATATCACTGCACATTTTGTAATGGGTAAATGGGACCATAGAAGTTTCCCCCTTGTGCATATTGTGGCATCCGGTTTGGCATAAGGATTGCTTTGAACTTGATGATTATGAAGCATTGTAAAAGGCTTTTAGCCACTCTAAAGTGAGGATGAGAGTGAGAGGTGTTTTTTTTTTTACGCCTAACACCTTAATTGGCTTCATTGTAATCATCATTTAATCAGTTGATTGAGGCATTTTTGTCTAGGCCTATTTTGGCATTTCTTGTAAAACTTGACCAAAGAGTGTGTTTATAAACTCTTGGCAAGTATGTAATTCAGACATCATCAGATATAGGTTTCATTTTGATGAAGATGTGGGTGATTGTATCTCGAGCTCCGAAGAAAAAGAGGTGAAGGAGACAAGAGTGTTCCTTTCAAAACATTTTCTTGGCAACAGTTGCAAGTGTTTGAGTTACATTCTGATTCTGAAGTACAGGGAATGGAGACATTTGCATGCAGTTGATGATGGATTGCAGGTCACAATTGATACTTTTGGAGGTCCAAAATTTTTTCTCTGTGGGGAGGTGTGATCCAGGAGGATCTTCACAATCGACACATTTCCAGTCGGCTTCAAATACTGCCAACTTTTTCCAGTCAACAAAGAGCTCACATTGAGCTTTCTGATGCATTTTGAATGAAGTCAATTGGACTTCACATGCTAGAGATATGTCTTTTTGATATTTAACGGAAAAATGGCATTTGTAAAGTGTTTAATACATGAGATAGGGTTCTCATAATTATGTATTTTTCATTATTTAAAAGGGATTATTTGGTGTAAATCCATGTTGGCTTTCAATCCCCAGTCTCGAGGAGAGTCCTAAGGAGAGTTGAGATCTTCATGGATGCTTGAGAGATATTCTAAAACCAATCCCTTGGAATATGCCAAGATCCTAATTTAGGGGATCTTGAGAGATATTGTCTCCATGAAAATCTTGATGTGGTTGAGATGGAGATGTTATATAAACCCTTCTTGGGGGTCAAGAAGAGTGAGGAGAGAAAAAAAAAATATTGTGGAAAGCTTAATGAGAGCTTATTGATTCAGAGGATGTCTTTGTAAAGGAGAAACATGTTGTAGGCTTGTTTATGTAGCCCTTTTGAAGTAGAATCAATAAAGCAGATTCATGGGATTCATGAATCTGGAGACATAGCCAGGGGGTCTGGTGAAATCCGTTATCATATTGTTGTCAATGTTGTATGTGTGATTATGATGCATTCTCACTTGCTTAAGTAGAGTTTTTATTTATAATCATACACAATAGTCTGACAATTTTATGTGATTATTTCATTAACGAAGCATGTTTAATTAATCAAATTGACCTTATTCACATGCAAATTTTGTCGGTAAAAGATCTTATTTCAAAGATTTGGATGTAGGAAGATTCTCACCAATTTTTCAGATCATTCCTTGAGGTGCTCCTCCTGGTGTAGCCACATTCTGGACCATGCTTTTGTATCTCAGGTGGACTTGGAGTTTTCTTAGTATGGTTACTGTCCATATGACTAGCAGTTGGACCATGATGTATTTGTCTTTGTATATCTGATAGACTTTGCAGTAGGACTACATTAATTTCAGTCTTCTTTTCCTGCTCCTTTATCATCCTTTCATTGTCAGCCTTATAACTTTGTAATTCCGCCATGAGGCTTCTTACAGTTTCGTCCAAATCTGGAGGGGTTTCCACCACCCTCCTTTCATCAGATTCTTCCTCTCTATTGTGGGAGATCTCTCCCAACTCATGGCGTGTCACCATTCCTTACGTTGTAGTTTTCCCGTTGTTCATTGACTACTTGAGTGCTGACAAAACATTTTATGTTAGTTACTAATCTACCAATTCATGAACAACACATATAATTGCAAAGTAAAGTCTTCTTATTTATTTGGAAACACTAGCAACATACATTGAAGACTTCCAAAACATCTATCAACAATAGAAGGTTTTGTTCCTCTCTTCAGTAGAGGTTCAAACAAGTTTCTTATAGAAGGGGGTAAGGTAGGGTGTTACCCCATAAAGTTCTCTAATAATATTTTTATGCGACTCGTGCATGAGCCCAAGTAGGCCAAGTGTTTTTGCCATGCTCTGGTACCAATTTGTAACACACCCAACCCATAAATACCATTTCTAGGGATGGGGCATCAAATTTTGTTTTTCCTAACTCTCTCAAATCCTAATATCGGGATATCCATTGGCTTCTGCTCGCCACAATCTTTCTAACAGTCGCCACCACACTAAAATATGAGCTCTGGTCTGTAAGTTATTGCCTCTCGAAGTTACCAGGGCGTTATTAGTTGGGATCTTCGACGTTCGTTGTTGAATGCCCCCTTTTCTTACTCCTCGAAGTCCCAAAATCTTGCCATGTTTCCTTAGCCATTCAATGATTGATGTTCGCCATTTTACGTTGAACGCTCCCTTTTTTGGTGTTTGGAAATCGAGAATTGGTGGTTGACGTCCTACATTTTTGGTGTTTTAGTGATCATGGATCGTCGTTGAATTCTCGGCGTTCAACGATCGACGTTGAACATCCATTTACCATAATATGCCCAAATCTTACGAACTCCTAAAGTTATCTAGACTCCTGGAGTCCCATATACGTCACCAACCACGTTGGCCAAGCGGGCACGAACCACAAGCTGACACGCAACGAGGGCCAAGGGTGACACATGTCCTTATTAGGGAGTGACACATGTCATTCTCTAATAGGCATAAGGGGTATGGGAATTGGCCATATCTTGGTGACACGTGGCACCTTAGTTGCGGGTCCACGTCACCCTGGATGACGTCATTGAGCCACATCATCCCCTGACATAAATCCTTCTAAGTCCTTTTAAATCTCACGGCTGATATCTCTCCACGTAGATACATAGATCCACGGTTCCTGTTACTTTGCGACTCTGGGCTTTAGATCTTACCAAATCCTCACGTCGTGAATTCCCTGAAGAGCCAAGTCTCCAGACTCCCTAATCAAGCGCCATGTGTCCTTATCCTTCCAACGTCCGAGATTCATTTCGTCGTTCATGACTTCAGAGGTTTTCACACTCTGAAGACTCTTGGAAAAGTTCCTAAGGAGTACCAAGTCTCCAGACTATAGGATCTCTCACCACGTGTCCTCTCATCCAACGACTCTAGTCCAACGGATGACTTTTGACAGAAAACAAGTGGGGGCCATGTGTCACTCCACGACGTGTTCCTGGTAGGTTAGGCAATTAAGAGGGGTTCTCAACGAAATCCTTAGATCGAAGGTTGAGAGGAATTCCGAAGGATTCGAGAATTGACGGTCCACATCATTTCGGAAGTTCGACATTCGAGAGTTCGACGTGTATATTCCATCTTCCTCTCTGGACCATGCCCGATCTATCGCCACATGTACCTAGTATTCACGGCCAGGATTTAGTCTAGCTCGCAGAGCTTTGGGGAGACTTACACGTCCCTATACCACTGAATACCTGAACTTCTGGATATATGTTGATCTTTGGACACACGTCCCTATATTATCAACGATCCAAAATAACTTCGTGACTCCAACATTCGGGAGTTTCAGATCTAGACCACTCCTATTCTCCTAAAGTGAAACTTCATCGAAGTGATTAACGCCACCCTTCTAAGTCCAATCTAATGGCTAAGAGGGATCTCCACGAGATACCCAAATCTATGGCCCTCATTTATTTGCAACCCACACATTCAACTGTTTTCGAGGGTTGTGGATTCATAAGTTCTGAAGTCCCGAAGCCAAAAGGGATAGCTCCTTTCGGAGTAGTGCAGGGTTCCCGAACCCTGGTCATACAGATCCTTTGGAAATTCTTGTGGCTAAGTGTTAAACCTCTTAGAAACAATTGGGTTAAGGACATGGGCATGAGCCCTTGGTTAGATGGGTGGATAGTCTGAAGGAAACACCCTTTTCCCATAGAGTTGAACTTGACATTCCCGCTAAGGTAAACTCAAAATATCGACAAGACTTAGACATTTTAGTTAATCCTACCCCAACTCTCCTGTAGATTCACATCCCATAACTCTCTAGCATCTAAAATGAGGCAAATCGAATACCAAGTAAATACAACAGTTTAAAGAAGAAAATGAGCATTTCTAATAACTTTTCAAACACTACAAGACTTAACCATAAACACATAAATCCAATCATCGCATCTAATGTATTACACAGAGTATGAAAATACTCATCAGAACTGGAAAATGTGAAGCGACTGTTGAAAGGGTTGTCTATTTCTTCACAACCACTCATGACGGATTTAGCGCTGGCCACCCCTGATCTAGACCATGATTCTCTTAGATAGATCCATGATTCTCTGAGATAGATTCTTTCTCCTTTCTCCACAACAATCAAGGACAGAGGTTACTCTCCTCCTCCCACGGGATCTTGGCAACCGATTTTCTCTACTCCAAGCAAAGAGGTATACACGAGCACTTCCTTAGTCACTTGTCAGCCTCGTTTATCAGCTTGTAGAGAAACCCTTCCCATGGCTCATTTCATCCAAACCGAGCTTGTTTCTCATCTTTTTCTCTCAACTCCAGAGTTGAAAAACATGATCTCTTCTCTTATGGAGATTGTTTTCTCTACTCTCCTTTTTTGTAGATATGTCTATGTCCCTTGAATTACCTTCTTTATTTCCTTCCTCAGCAAGGTTGTGTGGGTCTGAATCCCCAATTTGTGGTCAGGCCCGGAAGCCTTACAGATGGGTACCCTGCCCCATCTCCTCATTAACTATTGAGGATGGCCTTCCAGCTACCATCATGACTGGTAATTCATTTTTGGGTCAGAGGACTGTTGAGCAATTACACCCAGTAGGTACCGGTTTGGTGAGGGTCATCTCAACCATTCTTGGTTTCCCTCACCATCTCTCTCATAGCATCCATGGTCTATCTTGGCAAACTCCCCCCTTTTAGCAATTGTGCAACACACATCCAATTTCTATTAATAATATAAAATTCATACATTGACCCTTTTATACAAAGGTTCATCAAACCAAACATTCACACATATTTAGTCTGCCATAGTCTCTTGGCCAGTTGTAGTTATATTTACAAACTGGGGGAAACAAGGGTATTACAATTTAGATAGAAACAATGAAGATGTTCCTTTCCTCAATCTATTCACATCACTATTTAAAGTATTGTTGGGATCAAAATGTATACCAAGGTCCATGGTGGTGTCCAACAAAGGCGTTGTAGTCTAGTATTGACACATCAATCCCTGAAACATGTAAAGTCTCACTTGAAGAGCATTTCCTATACTTTAGTTGTGTGGAGTGAACAACAAGATGAAAAACTGACCTTAACTAGCATTCATAATCATTAACATTTATATTATATTTATATTAACTTTAACCAGAATATACAACATTCCATCAAAAAGAGATCATTCACAATGATACACAATTGAACAGAAATAAACATCATCCATGTACAACACAAGTTGAAAATAGGGAAAAAATGGGGCATATATATATATATATATATATATATATATATATACAAGATACAACATGATGTTCACATGTAAAATTTATTCATCACAACCAACATAAAGTGCAATCCAAGCAATCTCTACTAAGTGGATATATGATTATATAACAATGAACCAACTAACTTTGTAACTGTGTAACCCATGTTTCAACCTTCTCATGCAAATTTATACAAGACAACCTAAATCCATAATGATTAAGTCAAAACCCTAGGACAACTAGCTAAGGTTGATTGCCATTAATATTAATTACTTGATAAATAACTCCAAAATCATTTGCATGCAATCTTCCATTAACATTATTCCCTAAGAAATTGGGATCACAATCCTGATAATTTATTTCTAGTCTCTTCCAACCTCCTTTGTCACTCTACCCTTCCTTACCAATTGTTTTAAGTCCCAAAAAATTGGTTTTGCGACCTTGATTCTACACTTTATAACACCACCTAAAACAAGGCCCAACCACACTTGTTGACTCATCCTCAAGTCAACTCTATGTTGCACCCCCAAATGAAGGGGCCAACTCAGGCACTACTTCCATACCTTAGATTTAAACAATTGAAGGCTAAATTTTGGCTCCTATGATCACTTAACTAAATCAATATTTTCCCCTACAAGAAAATCTTGGCCCGATTGCATATCTAGAACTATGCACTGCTCAACATCTACAAAATAATTCAATTTCTAAATATCTCCATTTTTGGCCAATTCTACTAGTATGAACTCCCTCAAGGTAGCCTTAGTTTCCATGGTGCCATTGTACAAGCTATTCAACTCATCATCAACTTGTTGAATTTCTAGAGGTTTAGTTTCATGTTGAAATGGGTCAACAATTTTATCTACCTTAGTAATTAAATGAGTGACTATGTTATTATGGCTTATAGTGCTTGATCAAGTTTCTCCCAAGTCTTTAGGATACCCATACAATCTTATAAAATGGCATAAAAAAAAAAAATTCTTTCTTCGAATTTAACAAGAACCTGCATCTTATATCTTTACACCTAATCAATAAAATGGTTCCTTTTTGTGATAAATGCCCTAACCTAAGAGTCACTAGTCCGACATTCAACTTCTGGATATGGTTGGAGTTCTTATTTTTGTTCCTACAAGTGATGTACAAACAAGTGATACTTCCTAACAATAGGGGAAGGGCTCTCATTAATAGAAATATCCTCTAATTGAGGATCTCCTTTGCACAACACACACACACGATCTTATTCAAATTTGTGGCAAACTTCCTCCAATTCATCCAATGCCAACTTCTCCCACCTTAAAACATCTATTTCCTCTATCACCTCATTGAACTGAAGTTGCAATTACTAATTTACCTATGTAATTCAATAAGACCATGTTCAAACCGTAATAGGTCACTGGAAGCCTCCTCACATATAATACATTGGAATTGAAGAAAACCATCTATGGGCATTAAGATAGCATTTTTTTGTCTCGGAGCTTGGGAATGTGAGAGAGTAGTCAAATTATACCAAGATTAGGTGAACAATCTATGTTGAATGTTTGGTGTGACCCTAGTTGTTAGTTGTATCACACTCAACATCAGGGGCCAACTGAAGGTTAGTGTTTTTTATATGTTTATGAGTGTTTGAAGTGATATATAAACACCATAAAAGTTATCTTAGCACACCGACATCATTTCTCAATGGTTTTTAACATCACATCCCAACTCATCAATCATAGCCATACTAATGAAATTATCCAAATGACTCTTTACCTTACTAGGATGGACATTTTTTAGAGAACCTTAGAGAGTTGTGACACCCCCATCAATGAAATGTTGAGATGGTTGTTCTACCTCCATGGAACCTTTACTTTTATCTTGTGAAAAATCAATGGGAGTAGTAAGTAAGAGAGGCTATTGAGAAGCAATCTCAAAAGTTGACTAACATTATGTCATCTAGTCTATTAAGGAATCCTTCATTTCAATGTCATCTTTCTTCTTACTTAGAATCCTCTAAAATAAGAAACACATGAGTTTTTAATTAGGCTCTTGCATTCCTCATGGTCATCTCCATATCCTACAATAGTAGTAGATTTATTTGTATGGATATCCTAGCCAATGCCTCTACTGACATGAATTCGTCCACCATCTTAAGCGCCATCTATGTTTTGTGAATGTACTTCATTTTCAATAAAAACACCAAGATCCTTAAAAATTAAGTCGTTTCCCTCATATGTGATATCAACTATTTATAAATAGGAGAAGGTCTATCCTTACAGTGTATAAGGGTGCATGCCAAGGTGAGGACATCATGGGTGAAGTAATGGAAGGGATTCATGAAGCCAAGAAATGCACCCTATATAGGAAAGAATATAACATCCATTGAAATAGATCTTACTCAAAATGTCTATAGAGTTGGAAAATGTTGAAAACTTTAATTTTTTCTTTGCAGAAGAAGGTTTCAAGAGCATATTGCAGGGGGAACTGATCTTGGATCCATATGGTTGTAATCTTGCTACATAGGTTATTTCTTCTCAAGGAGGGTGTGTATACTATGTGATGATATGTGTGAAACATTGTAGAAAATTTACAATGGAGTATGTCAAGACTTTAACCTTGACTTCAGATAAACACCTACCCCTTCAAAGTTTATGAATCAGGTATCCATGATTACAACATGCCCCCCTTAATTATGTCACCTAGTTCTACATATACACCTTACACCAATGAACTATCAAACCCATGGTACACATGCCTAAAACAAGGTCTTGCAATTGTATGCCCATTTACATGTGATTAAATCCAACTCCGCAAAAAATACCTACCACTACATGCTCGCACATACTACACTTAAAACATCTACCTATGTCAATACCTACATATATGAGGCTCAAAGCATCTACCTACTTCATTACCCACATCAATTCAAATATAGTTACCAAGTACTAATAGCCCATTAACCCTTGGACAAAAATTCAAGTATGGGCACATAATTATACTTTCTCTCTACTTCCAATGCCTAGCTTCTCAAGAACCAAGCAAGGACTAAAGGCATGGGTCGACACCACACATCATGGACCAACAAGCTTGCATGAGCCTTTACCAGCAGGGATGATTTTAAGGATGGAAATTTATTTTAAAATGTAGAAACCTTGGTGAATATTACTAATCCTTCATATGTCAACTATAAATGTTTGGCGATATTTTTTTAAAAATATTCAAATTTCTAAGTATTTTATATAGTTTTTATAATTTTTTGGCGATTTTTAAGGTAAAATAATTTTATCCTATAGAATTTAAGCGAATCATTTTTAAAATAGCGAATCTTGTTTTTGGAAAAACCGTGGAAAATTAGCCCATGAGCGAAATTTAGCCCCTAAAATCATCCCTGTTTACCGGCTCTACTCTCTACATTGACATATGCAAAAAAATGGAATGCTCCATTTCAATGATCTCTCTAAAAGCACCCCTTTAAAAAATACAGAAGCCATGCCATTGCTTGCCATTAAAAAACAACAACCTCTTTGGATATCCATGTAGCACTATGATCATGTGCCATACATAGATCTCAAAAAATATATTTATAGCCACCATCAATATGCCAAGCATGCCATTCACAACAAATTATTTTGACATGGGTAACAAATAAACATTGCAAACTGGTTTCACTCCAACTAGCCACTAGCAGTGTTTGCACAATCTAGAGCACTTCAATGCATACTAACACTAGGTATGAACAATGGATCTGCAACAATGCCTGAATAGACGATTGGCTCCAAAAATCCAAGCCAATGCTTTGTTCCACACTATGCACTCCAAAAGACATAGTCCCTTCCAATATTTCATGAGGGGGGTCATTTCTTGAACTAGTCTAAGATTATAGACCATCCAAATTGCCAAGGCACTACATATCCCAAGCACCACATAAGTATAGTCGGATCATGGCATACACACTAACAGGTACAATAACATGGGAAATAATAGATTCTAATAATAGAACCATGAGAATTCACATAGATTTACAACCATCAAGCTCCCAATGAAACTAGGTTCCACAACATTTTCATTTGGCTTGTAGAGACCCCCTCCAAGAGATGGTTACTCGACTATTCTAACAACACCTCCTCCAATCAATATGCATAGTTTTGGAAGCCTTAAATTGCTCAATGAAATCATCATTCCAACAATCTTACACTGGTGTCTTCATCATGCACCAAACAACAATGAACACTCTTGGCTCATGTTGATAATATCATCACATTGCTAAGATGTAATGTCCTTTCCACACTAATGTGGACTCTTAACACTACCCTCTACTAGCATGGGTAGGGTATGCACTCAATGGTTCTTTTAGAAACATTATTCCACTTCTTGAAACACGAGTAAGCACATAACTCACACACCCCACTCCATTTGCAATTTGATACTAGCATTGCCAATAAGATCATGGCCAATAGCAACACATTCTACATGTTTCCATCTCCATGGTCATTCCATAGCCATCTGGGACTACAAAATCCTAGCAACCATCCATAGAAATCTAGCCTCCATCCAAAATAGACACTAGAATATCCACCACCCATATCTATGGTGACCTTAGCCTAATGTTTTGATTTGCAATGTCATGGGGTGTCTCTTGGGACTCACCTCATAACACTCTTACTAGTAGATTTGTCATCAACTAAAAACATCCAAGCCACTCTCATGAGAGAGTCCAAAACTACCATGCTTTGATACCACATGTAGAAACAAGCACAATCACAGAATCAAAATAAACAAGCACAGATGAACACCAATAATTTACCAGGATTACCAAGAAAACCAACACCCTGCAAATAGATATCTATTATTTCCTTGGTTAATCTGGCCAAACACATGCTAATTGAGGCATTTTGCAATGGAGTATGCCAAGCCTTTAATTAAGCTTCAACACACCAATACCATGGGCTAATATTGTGTTCTACTGTAAACCACCTATGATAAACACGCCTTTGATCAAATCAAGGTTAACCTACTATGGACCAAGTCAAGATTATCCTAACACCTAGAGTTGGAATATGTTGAAAATTCAATTTTTGCTTTGAGGAAGAAGGTTCTGAGAGCATATTGCAAGGGGGCAGTCATCCTGGAACCATATGGTTGTAATCTTGCTACAAAGATGATTTCTTCTTAAAGAAAGGTGTGTAGACCTCGTTATGATATGTGCGAAACATTGTAGAAGATTTATGTTGAGCCGCGGTGAACTTACGTGCACAGGATCATAAAGACAATATGTACTAGCTTTGTTCAATAAAAAATACCAGAATAAACAAAATAAAAAAATAAAAATAAAAATTATACACTAAATTCAAATAGGCTTTAATACCAAATACCAAATGAACTATTTTGAAAAAATGAAAAACATTAAAAAAAAAACCAT
>JASDQU010439384.1:27435-37622 GCA_032191745.1 Picea mariana
TCACCCCCAAGATGGGGCTATGAGTCCACAAGAGAGAGTGTCTCCTAAGGGTGTCCATTGTCCACTCACAACAAGCTAGTTCCCTACAACCATCCCAATCCACGAGCTCTCTTCCCCTCAACTTGCACAACCCAAAGAATGTGATCCCCTTATTTGCTACACAACCCCTTATACTATCCTCCTTCCCTCCAGGGCTCCAACACAGGTTGGTTAGGAATCTCTCTTGTTGGGACTCCAGGTATTTACAACTGCACCTTCTTGTTTTCCCAAAATCTGCGTGTCAAAAATTGTCTACCGTATCCATTCAAATTTCCCTTTTTACCCATGTATGTTGACTCTCACATTCTCCAATGTTTATTGTACTTAGCCCCATTCTCTCAATAACTGTGTGAAGTGACTTTTCACCCAACCTTCTTACATGTATTCATTGATCGAGGCTTTGATACACTAAAAAAGAAAATAGAAGGTTCATACAAAATAACAATTTCAGGAAGTGGCTTGGGATTTAAGACACAAATAATTCCCCCTTTAGACCCCTCCCTCTTGTGGAAACTTAACCCCCATGACTATATACGTCTTCGTCTGTAGCCAACGTTACATTTTATTTTATTATTTTTGATATAGAATGTTTACATATTACATCGCTAGGCATGTGGCCATATATCATATTTACATTATACATTGCTAAACCGAAGATTAAAAATATGGATATTACACTTCTAGCTTTGGAAGCAAAACTAGCATCCTTGCTAATGTCATTATTGATTCACCTAAGCATTCATACCTCAAACTCCACTAAAGGCATACTAAAAAGTTAGAATTTTTTTTGCTACATTTTTTCTTTATTTTAGTAACCCACAATTCTTCTATTTTGTTGGACCTACCTACACCCACCGCCTCCATACACACCACTTTCACAATTCTTGGTAGAGGCATGCCAAAAAATGCATCATTCTTTAGTAAACTTTTCTAAATGTGTTGTATTGGAATCTTCATAAGTCAATAAAACACCAGTAACATTTGCATAATAACAACAATGCTAAAATGAACAACAACACACTCTATTATGAACACCATCACATATAAGTCTTCAAAAACAACTAATGTATCCCAACAAAACTCATATAATCATCAAAATTAAGAAATCACTTCCAATAATAGATCTTAAATTCTTTAAATAAAAATACACGTTAGCAACAATTTTGCATTTCTAAAACTAACAATTCTTCACATTGTACTTAGTAACTCAACAATGCAACTACAACTTATCAATTTGACTTAGCAAGAAAATATGCAAAAGGTTAGACACATTACTCTACATAGGCTCATTTTTTCTTAAAACACATACCATGGCACACTTTTGTGTACAATCATTTAAACATAACAACGATCTATTAAAAAACTAATTTTTGACCTTTAGTCTACAACAAATCACATTTTTGGTCTCCATGAAATTCAACTCCTCTATATAAGAAAAATCATATCCAAACTTGCTATAATTCCATGTAAATTATTAAGAAGTGGAAGAAAGAATATGTGCAAAAAATGTTAAAAATACTAAAACAAATTTTATTATAAAAGCAAGAAAAAATTATGTACCAAATCATAAGGATGTGTATGTCTTTAGAAAAATCATATCCAAACTCGCTATAATTCCATCTAAAGTATTAAGAAGTGGAAGAAAGAATATGTGCAAAAAATGTTAAAAATATTAAAACAGATTTTATTATAAAAGCAAGAAAAAATTATGTACCAAATCACAAGGATGTGTATGTCTTTTAAATAGAATGACTATGTAGGGAACCTATCCATGTACTTTTAGCAAACCAAAGAATAGCCAGTTATACAGATTTCTAATTTTAACAATTAAATAATTAAGTAGTTAGTATTAATAATCTTAAATAAGTAATTAGTGTTAACAATATTAAATAGATTGGCTTTCAAAAGCGATTTAACATATTATCAATGTGTGCATTAATTCATAAAGAAGACGAAACAATGGAATTGAAACACATAATCATGGGAAATGTGGTTACAAAATTTTATTACCATCCTTTATTAAATGCATAAAACAAGTGTATACGTAGAATTCAACATCATAACAAAATTTAAAGAATTAAATTACAAGAATGCACAAAAACAATAATAAACACATTTTTTTTAATAATGTGTGTTCAAAGAAACTAGTTACATAGGAACGATTCACCACTTAGCGATAAACATCCAATGTAGATGCCAACCCCAAGTTGGACTATGGGGCCACTAAGGCAAAAAACCAACTACAAGCTTATAAGACACTCAACCCAACTCATACCTCTCATGACTCAACCAATCTTCTCAGTACATGACAGTCTAGGCACCTTATTCAACCATCAATCAACCATAAAACTATCTTCTTGCATCCATATACAACACAAATTGAGCATTTGTATTCTATGCTTATACTCTCTCACAGAATCACTACTAGCTTGTGCTCCAATCCAAGTAGGAAGAGCGCAATTACTAATTGTCATCTGGGAAAGACTAGTGGAGTAATGTTTTGGGTCATAAGAAGTTAATAAGCAAGATAAATATGTAGAGGATGGATTCTTAGCCCTACACACACCTAAAAACACTTATTTCTTTACAAAATATAGCTAA
The DNA here is from genome assembly GCA_032191745.1 of Picea mariana. Lineage (NCBI taxonomy): Eukaryota > Viridiplantae > Streptophyta > Pinopsida > Pinales > Pinaceae > Picea > Picea mariana. Next base: position 30,076 of record JASDQU010439384.1, read on the forward strand.
ATTGCTCTCGTACTAGCAACAAAACCTATAATCTCTCTATAATCTCACACAAGCTTCCAATTCCTCAATTCATGAGGATGATTATCAATAATTACATTCTTAAGATCAATTACAATAGGATTAGTATAGAATAATGTAACATGGAACTGACACTGGAATGAAGACCCCTTAAAATAAATGCCATATGATGACAAAAGAAAATGGAATGAGAAACCATTAAACTTTCCTTATTGGTACTTCTCCATACAAGTTACCTAGCTCATACTCTTCCTTTATGCAAAGTAAACTTCCCTTCACCAACCTCCTCACACAATCTTATTTGATTTTCTAAGTCAAAAGTGTTGGTGGGTTCATTTAAGACACATGATAAAAAAGATGGGAGTTTTGAGTTGACACTTGACAAGAAAAAACTTTCTTTCTCATGGACCCCTTTAATCTTACGCTCTTCTCGACACATAACCCTCTTGTACTCCACATAACCATATTAGACCATAATATATTTTATTCAAACATTATGTTTTTACATATATGTATATATGTATTGTAATAACAATCAATATAAACTATATTTGCAATGTCTATATCTAGCCATTCTCTAATTAAACCCTAAAATTAATCTTAAAAATCCATACAAAACATATTCACAACATTTATAATGTGTAAATAATATAATATAATATAATGAATTGCATTACAAATAGTGCCTCTAATTATAACTTGTACTATACTACCTTACACCTCATTGTATTTTTTCCAAAACTAAGCATCTAACCAAAATACAATTCTTGTAATTTAATATATATAAAATTAATAAAAAAAATCTTATAACTTGTACTATAATACCTTACCTTACACCTGATTGCATTTTTTCCAAAACTAAGCATCTAACCAAAATACAATTCATGTAATTTAATATATATAATATTAATAAAAAAAATCCTTATAGATAATGTTTTGTTCATAATATTATTATATAACCGAAAGTATAATCGAATATAATACGTAAGGAATAACTAAACATCATGACATAAGATGGGACTTTTGTTTCTAGGGCGGTTGCTTTTATTCCCATATTTTAAGAATATTGCGTGATTATGAATCTAAAGGGGATTTTCTTTTTCTTTTTTAAATATGGAACAAATACCTCCTTTTTCAAAACGAAACAAATAACTCCTTTTACCAATATTTATTTACCATATTATTTTGGTTGAGTTACATAGGATTCTAAGCCAACAACGTTAATTTAGTAATGTTCTAGCAATTTTACTAAAACAAATATTTGTAATATATCAAATAAATATAATATTTACAATATGTAAAATGGTTAAAATTTACCATTTACAAGATGTCAATTACCTGCAATCACAATTAAAGGGAACATAATTATGACCTACAATATATTCTCCATTTTAGGGCAAAATCTAGTGGAGTGAGATGACTTGAGTTTGTCATGATGAGAAGAAGGGGCCCACTGAAAGATAAGCATAAGGTTGGAATGGGGGCCACAGAGAACCTCATGATGCCTCCAATCTAAAAAGTGTTATGTTGTTCCTTCCTCTTCCTTTTGTCCAAAATCCCAGAGCTCAACAAAATTTGACATGGAATTTTTCTTTTGTTGGACAAAGAAGGAATAAATAATAGTTTCAATTTAATTATTTATATCCCCGTTTCTTTTTTAAAAAGAGAAAAAATGGTCTTTTTGGAACCAGAATCTTTGTTTTTGGCCCTTTTGCTCTTTATTCAAAGTTCCAGGGTATGCATGGATGTGCTCCCCCGTTCATTCGTCCGCGTGGCCGGCTGTTTGTTTCGTTCTGGCCGAAGGATTTCACTGTGTCTTTAATGCTAAAACTAGAAGAAGGATTCCCTCGGAACGGGAGAGAGCAGCATTACTGGAGTCTGGCTCCCTGTCTTCCAGCAAAAGCGTCCAGGCGGGCGTTGGGGTTTTGGTATTTCCAGCTTTGACCATGTGACCTCGGGGGTTACAGGCTACCGCTTTTTGTTGGGCCCTCGGACGGCTGCGGCGGAAAAAGCGGCGATGAATGCTGCGCGTAAGCCCCACCCGCCGAAGGCCTTCGTCGCCGTAGAAGGCACCGCCATGTGACCGAGATCTACGTACTCAAATTGTCGAATGTATACGGTTGGTTGGCCGACATATTGTCAAAAAAGGCATGCGCACACGACGGGGTGACCGTACGCTTAGAAGTGGAAGACGATTCATATGCCATGCATGGTCATCCCATCATCATGACATGATTTCATGCATGCATGCATGCGACAGGCCACGTACGACGCCCACGCTTGAATTTTGAAGGGGAGCATTAATGTTATATATATGTAATGGCGTACACCGTAATGATGGTAACAACTCATACGTTCATCATGATGGGACGATATGTTATCAAATTATTTGAATTTCGAATATGGTCACACTAAGGGAAGGGAAAAATAAATCATTTATTAAAAAAATAAAAATGAGTATTAATTGCATTCACGTAGGTGAGAGTCTAGCCACTCCCATCGGCAAGTGGGATATTTTTCATGATGTTAATTTGGGAGCAAACATACCTGTTTTTCAGGTTAAAAAATGACCCTGAATCCAGCTATTTTCAGGGGTAGCCTGAGTTTAGCATGGATCAAGTTCCATGTATTTCAGAACCTTACTATAGGGGTTTTGCTGCCTCATTTTAAACTAACCTGGAAAGGTATTTTTGGAGGGAAGATTGCTCCAGAGTTAGTCCACTCACTTCTCCAAGCCAATAACAAGTTACAAGTCAAGATGGAATTCTCTAAGCTATTTGTCCATTAAAATACAGTTCTTAATGGAGTTGTCATAATGTTCGTCTTGAAATTCCAACTATGGTTATAAGTGGGATTTCAATTTAAGTGGAAAGGATAATATTTTCATTCGTAACCATCCAAGTTAAACAAAATTGACATAGTTAAAATAAATCTATGCTAGTTAATAAGATTATTGTTATTATTATTATTATTAACCATGGAAATTGGTAACTCCTGACCTTGAGCTAGGGCTACGATCAAACCTAGTGGCTACCACTATAATCCAAGAATATATAAGATGATTAATTACCAAATAAATAATTCCACCAAGAAAATCTACACCATGCGATTTGAATGACTTGAGGTAACATAATGGGATTGCTATTGCCACGAACTCAACCGTACTGACATCCAGCTCAACGACACGACGGATCAGATGTTATGAGACAACGAGGACAACACTGGCATCTTAACCGTAAAAAAAATTTACACTGCAATTGCTACAACAAAGTGGCCCATTACTATTATCGGTTGACGTTTTGACCTCTGGAAGGAAGCTTCCTCTTAAACTCAAAATCTTTGCTTGGCTCACTTTGAAGAACAAAATTCCCACTTGGGACTTTCTTCAAAAAATTGGTTGGGCCGGCCCAAACATTGGCCAACTTTGTTTCAGAGGAGAGGAGAGAGTCGATCATTTATTCATTCACTGTCATTTCACTTGCCTTGTTTGGAATAAAATTGCACATGACAACAATCTTAAATTGGATTGGAATGAAAACTCTACCTCGGATTGCCAGGAGCATTGGACCAGTGCACAGAAATATTATAAAACTCTTCCTCTTATGGTTAATTGATTTATTTGGCTGTCCAGGAACTGCAAAATTTTTGAAAATAAGATTCCAAACTTTAGTGTTGTAGCTTTCAAAGCTCTGGGAATGTTTCAAAGCTGGAAAGATTGGTATCTGGATATAGAAAAGAAAAAGTTACTAGTCAAGCCTCCATTCATAAATGATATACAAATAGGCTGGTTTGACGGTGCATCACAATAGAATGGAAATCTGAGCGGGGCAGGGGGGATGACAAAAGTCAGTACAACTTATATCTACAGGTGGACTCTCTGTTGTGGCCCAGGCACCAATGCGAGGGCTGAATTACTAGGTGCCTGGGCAACTCTTCATTTAGCCTCTAGGCTTAATATAAACCGTCTACATTTGATAGGGGACTCCAAGCTTATCGTTGACTGGTTGAATCAAAAGGGTAATCTGCATACCATAACTCTCTTGGCTTGGATAGATAGAATTTGATTGCTCAAGTGCCATTTTAAGGAACTTTTCTTCTCTCACATCTCTTGTGAGTACAACAAGGAAGCAAATCTTTTATCCAAGACTGCGCTACAGAGAAAAGCAGGGGTTTTATATTTCAACCATTGGCTGGATGGTCATGAGGGTCCCACTCATACCATACAATTTTTTTAAGATGGTTGCCTCTCCTTGTCTATGACCTACAACATCAATCCCAATTTCTTCTTTAACTACATTTTTCCCTTTCTCAATATTTGTTGTAACTTTCCGACTGCTTACTCACTTTTTAGAATTCGATCACTTGACAACATACTAGGCATGCTTGCCCCATGTGTGTGGAAGATTTGTCTGGATTGTGAACTATTTGTTGACGTATTTAATGAACTTGTTGTGAGAACACGTTATATTTTTATAATATAATTGAGAAATTTTTCTTCTGGAAAAAAAGAGGTAACATAATGGGTGTAACACTAATAAATAAAAATAAGAACAAAAATTAGTATCCTACTTATAATGTCAAGAAAAAAAGAAAAATATCCTACTTGTGGTGTGAAGAAAAAAAACAAATGGGGTAGCAAGTTAAGTGGACTTGGTTGTGGGGAAAACCCCACAGCCTATTTAAGAGAAGGATCATTGGGATGGGTGATCTCAGGATAAGTCTTACATGGACCATTCAAAATCATGAAAATATTGGTCACTTGTGACTAATACTCATGAATTAATGACTTACTCTATGCAAATTAACCCCAAAATAATATTTTATAAAAAAATGTTCATTTTACTCTTGGAGTTTTGAAGTAGTTATAAGTTTGCACATCGATTTTTATTTTCTTTTAATCCCTTATTATGTTGAATAAATATGGAGTTACGCTGGATTTTTTTATTTTGTGAGTCCTCACATTTAAGTGTTTTTGGTGTACTTTAATCACAATGAGAAATTAGCTACTTAAAATCTCTAACACTAATATATATATATATATATATATATATGCTAATTTAATTTTTTACTCTTTTTTTCATATTTGGTATTAAGGTCATTTTTTTTCCATTTTAGTTTATTAGTGTTACATATTACAAATCTCTTCCACCCAAATTGTAGAGTGCATTTGGATTCTCTTGGATATATGTGTGTGTGTGTGGATGAGATTGAAACCTATATGACGTGCCATTTCATAATCATTACGAGGTGTGTTGAGCATCGAGTCTAAGTGAGTTGTGTTGAACATCCACAAATCAATTACTGGATCACAATCCAATTTTTGTAAGCCTTAAGAAGAACACGGGGCTGGGCTTGGGTTTGTAATATGTGCATGCCCATCATGACCTCTAATGTGACGAGTTTAACCCCAACATCTAAACACTCTCATGGCTACCTCAAGGTGTCAGAGAGGCCAATGAGAATCGATCCTAAGCAATGGTGTTTTCCTTAAGGAGAATGTGGGGTGGGCTTGGCTTTGGAATATGTGTACACGAGTCATTACCTCTTAGCAACATAAATTCAATCCATACCTCTATGTAATTTCACAACTACCTTAGGTACTAAATGAAGTCTATGAGATTGGAACTTTGACCAAGGGTCCCAATGCCATAATTTCAACCCCTACTTTCAGGTATCCTATGATTACCTTAAGGTACTAAGTAAAATCTTGTGAGATTGGAACCTTGATCAATGACGTGAAACTCTTTGCTCCCTATCACTTGTCCTAACACCACCATGAGGGGCCCAGTGAGAATGGAACTTAGTCAATAGTGTTTACCTTAACAAGAATGTGGAGCAACCTTAGGTCCATAATATCTACTCTCAAGTCATCACCTCCGACTGCAACAATCTCAATCCTCAACTCTAAGTACTTCCTTAACTACCTAAAAATACTAGTGATGTGTTAAAATTAGAATCTTAAACAAAAATGTAAATTTTTAATGTCATAATTCTTACGTTCAAAATTCCCATAACTATCTTAAAATATTTGATAAAACTCACAAAATTTGAACCAAAAAAAAATGTAAAACTCCTTATTCTTTATATTAATAAAAACCTATTACACAACCCCATTAAAACATTATCTCACACAATTACAAAGTTTTGTGACAAAGTAATTCAAAACATTTATAAAATATTGTACCTCAATCCCTATTTGAGTTGTAGCTTATAATAATTACATTGTGATGTAATAATAATTGTAACTTACTAACACACATCCATATAAACCCACTTTGATATTAATCATCAATCCCAACCACCTTTCCAAATCCTCTTCACTTTTGTGTAATGTCATAAGTTTAACCATACTTGCATTCCAAAGCATCCTTCATATATATCCTCCCCTGCATATATATCCTCATCCAAATCAATGACTCCCCTGCATACATATCCTCATCAACAACAGTGGAGCACACGAGTCCTTAAGTCCTTCCAAGTGTATCGATACTTCTATTGTAATTGCACCAAGTGATTAGGTTGTGATTGTGTCAATGGCTACTTCTATAAGAATTACAAGAAGTGATCTGGTTGTCAACGGCTTGGCTTAGCGTGTGTGGTAAGTGATTTGGTGGTGAGTTGCTTAGAGTGTGATAAGTGATATGGTTGTTAGTTACAAGGACCTTGGGACTCATATTTTTATTTATTTTTGGTCATGTTAACTTTTTTGTTCGTTGGAGAGGGCATGGGGTAATCTTAAACACATTAAAATAATCACAAATTCATATAAACTTAGGTTAGATATTCATCGATCCCAACTAGCTTTGTTCATGTAGTTACTCTTCACTTCTTCCTCTGACGTTTTGCATACAAAGTATCACTTTTGTGGTTTCAAAAACTTTATCTGATATATCCTGACGTCTATTTGTATGTACCCTTACACATCAAAACATACCGCAGACCACAAAGCATCGTCATCTTCAAGTTTTTCCAAGTGTATTGTGCCAAGGGTTTCCAAGTGTATAGCGTCGAGGGATTTTCTAGGTAAAATTGGCTTCAAATTAGGTAGGAATTATGTTAGAAGTTAGAGTTTCACTCATCTAATATGAACTTTGTTCTTGAAAGTTTAAGTCAATTTTAAGACAATCTAGATTGTTGATTTTTCGAAAAAATGATCAGAACATGTGAAACTCATAAGAAAAATGAGGCTCACTAGAAATGGGGGGATTTGAATGCCCCAGAGTCAACATCCTAAATTAGTTATTGTTCTAACATTATATTGGTTTTACAATTTTTGTTGGAATTTATTGTGAATTTATTTAATATCAATGTTTATGAGTAATTAAATTGAATTAGTGGAAAATTTTTATATATATTCGAAAGAGAGGGTGGAAAACCTATCACAACTCAATTGTAAATCGATAATGAGGATAGTCATCGGTAGTTGCTATCCGTGAATGCGAGCTAAGACATCACCATTATTCAAAGAAAACCATGACACTTGAAATAACACATTGATGATCCATAAGGGGGAACTTTTTCTTTTGACA
>JASDQU010439385.1:0-13686 GCA_032191745.1 Picea mariana
AGGATCCACAATTCTTTGTGGTCAGGAAGCCGCGGATTGTTTTGACTAGTACAAGAGTGGATGATTTACCAGATGAAGTTCAGGAACTATTGGAAGAGTTCGCTGACATTATAGTGGACGAACTACCTCGTTCGTTGCCACCGGTCAGGAGTGTGAGTCATCATATTAATCTCATCCGCGTATAGATTGATGCCATAGGAGAATGAGGAGGTTAAAAGGCAAGTCCAGGAGTTGTTGGACAAAGGGTTAGTCAGGGAAAGCTTGAGTCTGTGTGTTGTTCCAACAGTACTCAGTCCGAAAAAAGACGGAGGCTGGAGGATGTGTACCGACTCAAGGGCGATCAATAAGATAACCATTAGGTACAGGTTTCCATTGCCAAGAATGGATGATCTGATGGATTGCTTGAGCGGAGCAAGGTACTTTTCAAATATTGATTTGAAAAGCGGATATCACCAGATTCGCATGAGAGAAGGCGATGAATGGAAGACAGCATTCAAAACAACCGAGGGTTTGTATGAATGGCTTGTTATGCCATTTGGCTTAAAAAATACACCAAGTACCTTTATGAGGTTGATGAACGAAGTCCTGAGGGAGTTCATCGGGAAATTTTTCATCGTATACTTGGATGATATACTGGTTTATAGTAAATCAGTGGTAGAGCACTTGAAGTATTTGGCTACAGTGATGTAGAAACTACAGCAGGAGAAGTTGTTGATTAATATGAAGAAGTCCTCATTCATGAAGACAAAATTCATTTATTTGGGATTTGTTATTTCGGCAAATGAGTTGAGGATGGATCCGGATAAGGTGGAAGTGATCAAGAATTGGCCATCACCGAGGAATGTATTCGAGGTGAGAAGTTTTCATGGTTTGGCTAGTTTCTACCGAAAATTCATCAGGAATTTCAGTGGAATTAGCACAGCGATGATGGATACAGTGAAGAAGCGGCATAAGTATTTTCACTGGACAAAAGAAGCTGAAAAGAGTTTCAATTTGTTGAAAAGGAAGATCACAGAACAACCGGTTTTGGTGTTGCCGGATTTCCAAAAAACATTTCAGGTGAAATGCGATGCAAGCGGATTTGCAATCGAGGCAGTCTTGAGTCAAGAAGACAGGCCGATAGCATATTTCAGTGAGAAGCTGAATGAAGYGAAATTGAAATACTCCACGTATGATAAGGAGTTTTATGCTATCATACAGGCATTAAAGAAATGGAGGCATTACTTKCTACCCAAAGAATTTGTATTGTACAGTGACAATCATGCATTGAAGTTTGTGACTCAACAGGAGAAGTTGAATCAGAAACATGTAAAATGGGTTGAGTATATGGAGAATTTCAMATTTGTTATTAAACATATTTCTGGTACTGCTAACAAAGTTGATGATGCTTTGAGCAGGAAGTGTTTGCTGTTGCAGGAGTTCAGAGTCTGCACTTTAGGTTTTGATGATCTCGGGAATATGTACGCAGATGATCCAGATTTTCAGGAAGCGTATGAAGCAGTTGAGAATCCAATTCTCAGAGACAGAAGCCTGTGGATAGAATACATGATCCAGGAAGGATTTTTGTTCAGAGGCAATCGACTGTGTATTCCGAAATGCTCCATGAGGGAGAATCTGTTGAAGGAGAAACACAGTGGTGGATTGGCAGGACATTTCGGTCATGAAAAAACATTCACGGAATTGAATGAGTCATATTTTTGGTCGGGAATGCAAGAAGATGTCAAAAGATTTGTAGACAGATGTAGAATTTTCTAGCATTCGAAGGGAAGAAAGAAAAATGCGGTTTTTTATCAACCGTTGCCCATACCAGAAAGGCCGTGGGATGTGATAAGCATGGATTTTGTATTGGGGTTGCCAAGGACACAAAGAGGTGTTGATTCAATCTTTGTGTTAGTGGATAGGTTTTCCAATATGGCACACTTCATCCCATGTCAGAAGACCAGTGATGAAACTCACATTGCAAATCTGTTCTTCAAAGAGGTCATTCGACTACATGGGTTGTCGAAAAGTATAGTTTCGGACAGAGACATGAAATTCATAGAGCATTTTTGGAGGACCTTATGGAAGAAGCTGGGGGCCAATTTGATGTTTAGTTCAGCTTATCATCCTCAGATGGATGGACAGACGGAAGTGGTCAACAGAAGTCTGGGAGACTTGCTGAGAAGCTTGGTGATAGAGCACCACAACAGTTGGGACAATATATTACCACAGGCAGAATTTGTGTACAATGACTCAGTGAATCGGAGCACAGGCCAGAGTCCATTTCAGGTTGTTTATGGCATGCAACCGAGGGGAGTTTCTGAACTGAGAGATTCAGGACAGACTGCTACTAGGAGCGCTAGTGCAGAGGAATTCACTGAGGCGATGAAGGAACTTCACAGCCAGGTGAAGGAGCGGTTGCAGAATTCAAGTCAGGAATACAAGCGCAGAGCAGATCAACATCAGAGACAACTTCAGTTCGAGGTTGGTGATCTGGTTCTGGCACATTTGAGGAAATAAAGGTTCCCGAGAGGAGCATACWATAAGYKGAAGATGAAGAAAATCGGGCCATGCAAGGTCTTGAGAAAATTTGGGGACAATGCTTATGAGATTGAACTACCCGATGGGATCGAAATTTCTCCGATATTCAATGTCTCAGATTTGTACCCATACAGAGCTAGAGAAGCAGAGACTGGAGATGAGCATCCAGTGATCCAGTGGATGAAGMAAATKCCAGTTGCAGAGAAGCCACAGATGGAATTCATATTGGACAAGAGAGTGAGTAAGAGGACCAGGCGAAAACAATATTTTGAGTATCTAGTCAAGTGGAAGAACCATCCAGTTGAAGATGCTAGCTGGGAGACTGAAGTTGAGATACAGAAGCATGGAAAGACCATGTAGGAGATCATGGATAGAATCCTATGAAAGTTTTCAAGTGAGGGAGTATGATGCAGGAGCATCACCAACACATCAAGCGAGCCAGCGCGGAAGTGGAGGACAGCTGGACAAGCCAGCAAAATTTTTGAAAACACTTTGGAATTGTTGCGCAAATATTAAATGAGCCATTAAGATGAGGTGCACTTGTATATTGTAAATGGACCTTGAGCAGATAGCTCTCATCCTTAGTAGGTAGACGACATTTAAAATAGTTAATGTAAAGTAGATAGAATTTAATTCTAGACTAGACAGTTGTAGAGCGCAAGAGGGAAACAGGATATAGACACCCTCATTGTGCATTGTAACATTATTCAGAAGCATTTGGAGCAAGAAGAAGCAAAGAGCTGTGTAAAAACACCCATGTACAGAAATTTGAATTAATAGAAAGCTTTGATTCAAATTCATGGTTTGTGTTGTTCTCTGTGTATTTGTGTTGAATGATAGGCTCATGAACATTTGCTTCCTGTTATACATTTGCTTTTATATGCTGTGTATGTGATTTCAAGTATTAATTGAAGTCTGAGAGGGAGATGGAATGAGTTTCAATTGTTTCTCTATTTGAGCCAGAGAATTTCTGCAAGGAGTGCAGTTGAAGTGTCCACAAGGAGTGCGTTGACAGAGGGTTCAGATAGAGATAGTTTTTGTTCTCATTCATCCAGAAGTGCAGTTGGGCACAGGAGCCGTGCAAGGAGTGTGCAGGCTGGGTAAAAGTCTCAGGGTTGCGAACCTGAGTGAATCATTTGACAGGCTGCTGTTGCAGGTGTGCACAGAGTCAAGTGACTTCAACACTTCGACGTTGTTGAAGGTTTTCCACAAGGAGTGCGTGCAAGAGTTTTCTTGAAGGACTTGAGGTCGTGGGGAAAAGCTCAGGAGGGATAGGACCTTCGAATTTGTTGAAGGACAAAATAGAAAAGTTGTGCCTTGAAGGTTGGCAAGAAGTGTCGTAAGTTTGCACGCAGGTGGATAAGTTCTGTGGAAGAACACTTAGTCATTTCGTGGATTGCATAAGGAAGAACGGATGGTCGATATCTTCCAAGGGGAATCAGCGAATCACCGTGAGTCGTTGGATCTCGCAGGGGTGCAGGGGGATATTGCAGATATTCCCATAGTGTTTAAAGCTCAGAAGGGGCAGAGCCGTTGATCCAAGCTAGCCATGGGCGTTGGATTATTTGCGAAATCGCCTATCGAGATTTCGTAAGAAAGGAATCGAAGATTTGTTAACAGGAGTCGCGAAATCGCGATACACGATATCCCAATGGCTACAAGTACAGTGTGGGGCCACAGGAGTTGGTGGTGGATAGGTATCACACTGTATCGAGGTTCGGGAAAAGTAAAGTCCCGAAACATTGGACATCAGGATTCGCGATCCTGTGAAGTCCGAAATCCCGACGAGGTGACGGGACCGTTGAAAAGTCAAAGCCACGAGCTCATCGGAGTTTTAGAATATCGGGACTTAGGAGTAAGAGAATCGAGTTGCTCGACACCGCGAGTTCCGAGATCCCGATAGAGAAAGTCTCGACAAAGGAACGGAAGGGTCAGCATTGACTCATATCAGGTCTCGTAGATTTGAGAGTCCTACGCTCGATCACTAACCTCGCAAGGTTGTGAAGTCCGATTCCCCGATAAGTAAAGAGAGGGGGAGTCACGCAAAGAGATCTGTGGGTGCATATTTCTCGACAGGGAANGTTGTGAAGTCCGATTCCCCGATAAGTAAAGAGAGGGGGAGTCACGCAAAGAGATCTTTGGGTGCAGATTTCTCGACAGGGAAATAGAAGGACCGGTTAGTGTTCTTCAGGCTGAGGAAAGAGAAGATCCTGTGAGTAGGCATGCCTGTGGGTGAGACACTGCGTCACATAAAATAAATTGAAGCTTCTGCAATTAATCAAGTACTTCTTTATCAACGTTATTGCATGCCCTTGTAGTACTAATAACGAGGGGACATACATCTCGGTCATATTTTAAAGGAAACAACTAAAAGACATTGTACTAGGGCTAGATCAGTACATGATGGGCAACAATAACCTGTGAATTGGGCCAACGTTGAAATTCTTTCAAAATGTTTATGTATGCACTAAAATTTGACATGGATAGACTGTTCGCATTTCCTTGACGATATGGAAGGGTTTCTAGACTCAAATATCACTCACACACCCACTCTATAGATCGACACATCTTGTCCTCGTTTCGTTTTAATTTTCTCGGTCGAATTTTAAAGGAAACAACTATTAAAAGACATTGTACTAGGGCTAGAGTACATGATGGGCAACAATGACCTGTGAATGGGGCCAATGTTGAAATTCACCCACCAAAAATGTGACATTTGTGATGGGTGCATTGGAAGTTCCATGACATTTCAAGAGAGTTTTGACAAAGATTCTATAGATGGAAATGACCAATGATGACAATGAGACATCCATTATAGTGAACGTTGATGCAAACATGGACAATGTCAAATATTATGCGGGGACATAAAACATCCTTAAGTCTTGAAACCCTCCCATACTGTCAAGGCATGTGTATAATTTAACCATGTCAAATTTCGATGCATACAGGCACAAATTGACAAAAATTCAACGTTGGCCCCACTCATTGCTCATTGTGCGGGTTCGGTGGAAGAAATTTGTGATGAGTGTATTGGAAGTTCCATGTCAAATTTCAAGATAGTTCTAAAAAAAATTATATATAAGGGAATGATGAATGATTGCATTGAGACATGCATGATTAACATTGATGCAAATGTGGATGATCTCAAAGATTATCTGGGGACATCAATATACACTCTTGGATCTTAAAACCCTCCCATACTATCAAGGCATGTGTCTAGTCTAACCATGCCAAATTTCGATGCATGCAGGCACATATTGAAGAAATTTCAACGTTGGCCCCATTCACTACTCACTATGTGGGGTCGGTGCATGACATTTGTGGTGGGTGAATTAGAAGTTCCATGACATTTCAAGAGAGTTCCAACAAAGATTCTAAAGATGGAAATAATGAATGATGACAATGAGACACCCATTGTGAACATTGTTGCAAACATGGATGATCTTAAAGCTTATGTGGGGACATTAGACATCCTTGAGTATTGAAACACTCCCATACCGTCAACTCATGTGTCTAGTCTAACCATGTCAAATTTCGATGCATACATGCACATTTTGAATAAATTTCAACGTTGGCCCCATTCACTGCTCACTGTGTGAGGTCGATGCAAGATAACATGTTTGATGGGTGTATTGGAAGTGCCATGACATTTCAAGATAGTTCTGAAAAAGATTCTATAGATGGCAATGATGAATGATGACAATGAGACATCCATTATACTGAACGTTGATGCAAACACGGATGATCTCAAATATTATGCGGGGACATCAGACATCCTTAAGTATTGAAACCCTCCCATACCTTCAAGGAAACTATCTAGTCTAACCATGTCAAATTTCAATGCATACAGGCACAGATTGAAAACATTTCAACATTGTCCCCATTCATTTCTCACTGTGAGAGGTCGGTGGAAGAAATTTGTGATGGGTGTATTTTAAGTTCCATGTCAAATTTCAAGATAGTTCCGAAAAAAATTCTATAGAAGGGAATGACAAACATTAACAATGAGACGTGCATGATGAATGTTGATGAAAATGTGGATGATCTCAAATATTATGTGGGGACATCATACATCCTTGAGTCTTGAAACCCTCCCATACTGTCAAGGCATGTGTCTAGTCTAACCATGTCAAATTTTGACGCATACAAGAACATATTGAAGAAATTTCAACGTTGGGCCCATTCACTACTCACTATGTGGGGTCGGTGCATGAAATTTGTGGTGGGTGAATTGGAAGTTCCATGACATCTCAAGAGATCTCCAACAAATATTCTACAAATGGAAACAACAAATGATGACAATGAGACACATCCATTATGAACATTGATGCAAACATGGATGATATCAAATATTATGTGGGGACATCAGACATCCTTGAGTCTTGAAACCCTCACATACCATCAAGGCATGTTTCTAATCTAACCATGTTGAATTTCGACGCATACATGCATAGTTTGAAGAAATTTCAACATTGGCCCCATTCACTGCTCATTGTGTGAGGTCGATGCAAGATGACATTGGTGATGGGTGTATTGGAAGTGCCATGACATTTCAATAGAGTTCCGACAAAGATTATATAGATGGAAATAATGAATGATGACAATGAGACATCCATTATATCGAACGTTGATGTAAACATGGACGATCTAAAATATTATGCAGGGACATCAAACATCCTTAAGTCTTGAAACCCCCCCATACCATCAAGGCAACTGTCTAGTCTAACCATGTCAAATTTCAATGCATACGGGAACAAATTGAAAAAATTTCAACATTGGCCCCGTTCACTACTCATTGTGCGAGTTCGGTGGAAGAAATTTGTGATGGTTATATTGGAAGTTCCATATCAAATTTCAAGATAGTTCTGACAACAATTCTATAGAAGGGAATGACGAGTGATGAAAATGATATGTGCATGATGAACGTTGATGAAAATATGGACGATCTCAAAGATTATGTGGGGACATCATACATCCTTGATTCTTGAAACCCTCCCATACCGTCAAGGCATGTGTCTAGTCTAACCATGTCAAATTTCGATGCATAAAGACACATATTGGATAAATTTCAACATTGGCCCCACTCACTTCTCACTATGCAAGGTTAGTGCATTACATTTGTGGTGGGTGAATTGAAGCTTCTGCGACATCGACTCGACTTGGTAATTCAATAATCAAACAAAGTGGTTAAATACACTTTAACCAAGAGAATCAACAATAGAGCCACTTAAGTTAATGAAGTCAATTTATTGATGGTTCATCCATTGGGGCTGCAAGCCAGGAATCAAACCTACTACAAATTGGCATTGGCAAGAGGAATGAAATTGTGATTATGTTCAAAATTATCCAGTTTGTGTTGCTAATGTTACCCCTCATTTTACATGAGGCCTACACTAGTATTTTTTCACTACTCTTGTGATTTTCATCACAAAGGTAGTTTTACAAGTTGATCTTTGGATGACTTAGGGGTTGTGATTGCATTTGATGAGACTATTAGTGATGTAGTCATGGATGGCTAGATGATGTTGATGCTCTAGTTATCTTGGTAATTAATTTTTGTTCATACTAGTAGACTTGGTTTTGGAGTCCCTTATATGATCATTATTGGATGGTTGATGATACATGTTGATGTATGACTCCCTTGATGGAACACTACCCTAGAATTTTTTGGCTAAGCTAATATTGTATTGGAATATTTGTTTTCATGGAATTATCCCCTTGATATCACTTGATTTCACATTCATTTAGGTTGATATGGTCTAGCATGGTGTGATTTTCATGAGGTGAAATCCCTTGCTCATGTTGAGGATTCATACACATATTATGGTTTTTTATGACATGTATTACACCCCCATGTCGATTGTTTCCCTCTTCTACATATTTTTATACCCTATTACTTGGTGGAGGAGCTTGCCATGGAATGCCCTAGCCTTGTGGGATGATTTCACACTTGTTTAGGTTTTATTTGGATATTACTCATCATCCCATGTGGAGTGCTCACCCTCCTTGCATACATGTTAAGGGATGGTCTTATTTACATGTTAACAGATGGTCTTATTTATTGATTAATGAGGGGCCACCCATTTCTGTATGTATTTAGTTTATCATTGAAGGAATTTTACATGTGTTCTTCATATATAATTTGATACCTTATTTCATGGATCCACTTTCTTGGAACTTGTTTTGAGGAATACATCCACCATTTGAGGTCATTCTGCACTTTTCCATGCTTTGTTTGACGAGATGTTTCTCTTAAAGGTCTCACACTTTCTATCATTGGAGGTCTGAATTAATTCAAACTTATAGTTTGTGTATATGTTCACCTTTAGATGTTACATTTCATACCTTTTATTTCTTGTTGATGGGACATCTCACATTGGGATAAGGAGGTTTCATGGTTTTATGTCCTAGATCATGAAGGAAGATGCCCACTTATGGATGTTGCTTGCACTTATGTTTATGCTTATTATTGAGGACACCCACCTTTATTGGAGCCTTATTTCACTTGTCAACTCGCCTTGCGTTTCGTTTGGGCACCTTGCCTTTGGCTCATCTTCTTTCCTAGTGCTCCCTTGTGTGGCCATTTTCATGCCTTTCATGTGGGTGGGAACACCTATTTCCACTTTAACCAAGAGAATAAAAAATAGATCTACTTGATTTAATGAAGTCAATTTATTGATGGTTCATCCATTGGGGTTGCAAGCTAGGAATCAAACCTACTAGAAATTGGCATTGGCAAGAGGCTGAATGAAATTATGATTATGTTCAAAATTATCCAATTTGTGTTGCTAGTGTTACCCCTCATTTTACATGAGGCCTACACTAGTATTTTTTCACTACTCTTGTGATTTTCATCACAAAGGTAGGTTTACAATTTGATCTTTGGATGGCCTAGGGGTTGTGATTGCATTTGATGAGACAATTAGAGATGTATTCATGGATGGCTAGATGATGTTGATGCTCTATTTTTTTTGGTAATTGATTTATGTTCATACTAGTAGACTTGGTTGTGGAGTCCCTTATATGATCATTATTGGATGGTTGATGATACATGTTGATGTATGACTCCCTTGATGGAACACTACCCTAGCAATTTTTGGCTAAGATAATATTGTATTGGCATCTTTGTTTTCTTGGAATTCTCCCCTTGATATCACATGGTTTCACATTCATTTAGGTTGATATGGTCTAGCATAGTATGATGTTCATGAGTTGAATTCCCTTGCTCATGTTGAGGATTCATACACATATTATGGTTTTTTATGACATGTATTACACCCTCATGTCGAGCGTTTTCCTCTTCTACATATTTTTATGCCCTATTACTTGGTGGAGGATCCTTCCATGGAATTCCCTATCCTTGTGGGATGATTTCACAGGTGTTTAGGTTTTATTTGGATATTACTCATCATCCCATGTGGAGCCCTCACCCTCCTTGCATACATGTTAAGGGATGGTCTTATTTACATGCCAAGGGATGGTCTTATTTACATGCCAAGGGATGGTCTTATTTATTGATTGATGAGGGGCCACCCCTTTATTTATGGATTTAGTTTATCATTGAAGGCATTTCACATGTGTTCTTCATATATAATTTGATTCCTTATTTCACGGATCCACTTGCTTGGAACTTGTTTTGAGGAAGACATCCACCATCTGAGGTCATTCTGCACTTTTCCATGCTTTGTTTGACGAGATGTTTCTCTTGAAGGTCTCACACTTTATATCATTGGAGTTTTGACTTAATTCAAAATTCTAGTTTGTGGAGATTTCCACCTTTGGATGCTACATTTCATACCTTTTATTTCTTGTTGATGGGACATCTCACATTGGGATCAAGAGGTTTCATGGTTTTATGTCCTATATCTTGAAGGAAGATTCCCACTTATGGATGTTGCTTGCACTTACGTTTATGCTTATTATTGAGGACACCCACCTTTATTGAGGACACCCACCTTCCTTATGTTTATGATTATGTTTATGCGTTGCGTTTGGGAGCCCTACCTCCAACTCATCTTCTTGCCTATTGCTCCCTTGTGTGGCCATTTTTGTTCCTTTCATGTGGGTGGGTGCACCTCTTGCCAACTCGCCTTGCGTTGCATTTGGGCGCTCTACCTTGTTTTTGTTATGATTCCTCTCTTGGGTGCCCCTCTTCCTAACTCGCCTTGCCTTGCCTTTGGGCACCCTGCCTTGTTTTTGTTACGATTCCTCATGTGGCCACCCCTCTTTCCAACTCGCCTTAGATTGCATTTGGCTACCTTGCCTCCTTTTCATTATGATTCCTCATGTGGGTGCCTCTCTTGCAAACTCACCTTGTGTTGCATTTGGGTGCCCAACCTTGCCCACACCATCTTGAAAAAGTTATGTCAAAGCCAAAATTTCTCCTTATCTGGCATTCGACTTGTCTTCTTTCCTAGTGCTCCCTTGTGTGGCCTTTTTTGTGCCTTTCATGTGGGTGGGCGTGCCTCTTTCCAACTTGCCTTGTGTTGCATTTGGGTTCTCTACCTCATTTTGTTACATTTCCTCATGTGGTCGCCCTTCTTGCCAACTCACCTTGCCTTACCTTTGGGCACCCTACCTTGTTTTCGTTATGAATCCTCATGTGGGCGCCCCTCTTGCAAACTCACCTTGCGTTGCATTTGGGTGCCCATCCTTGCCCAGGTCGTCTTGAAAAAGTTAAGTCGAAGCCAAAATTTCTCCTTATCCGACATTCGACTCATAATAGAATCTCCCTACTTTCCCCACTATATTTGTGTGTTTTTGGTTTAATGTTGATTTTCATGCTTTGGTCTCATTAAATCAATAAAATAACTCAAAAATGTTTCCATCTTGTTTTAGAAATATATATATATATATAGGGTTTTTCAATGGAAAAGTAGAGAAGATGTGTTTTCTTGTCTTATGTGAAAATCACTTGGAGCTATTCCTCATCCTTATGCTCCTCTAGTTCAAATTTATGTTTGGATGATCCATTAAGGAGCACAAGTTTGTGGGTTTTCCTTTCACTTTTCTCTCTCAAATCCCTAGATTAATTTCTTGTTTTCTTGGGTAGATAAGTAAACTTCATTTTTTTTCTTGTATGTCACTAGCATATCAATATACTAGTGGGGACTAGGTATTACTCATAGTACAAACACTCCGATCAACAAGTGTCTAATGAGTGGAATTTTATTATGGCCATGTTGAAGTCCTTAGAGTTTGGCTCTTCTTTTTTAGTGTTAAATATTTATTTAATGATGTTTTTTTCTTGTCTCTCCATTAATAGATGTATGTATGAACACATAGGAATATTTCCATCCTTTAGATAGGGTTTTCCCTTGACCCTAACCCTATATGTGATTGTTTTGGAATAACTAGGATACGTTTATATATTAAGGTGCTATAAGGCTTCATCAAAGGAATTCTAGTACCCAAGCCTAATATTTTTGGAAAGCCATTTAATGATCAATTTTTGGATAAATCATTCTCCCCCCTTTCCAAATTCTTGAAGAGAAATATTCCTAGACACCATGGAGCGAATTTTGAATTTTTTCATCACATATTGGTCCAACAATCAATTGGACAAAAACTGATTCTATGGATATAGTTGGTGTCTACCTCCTAGCTAGATTGAAGGCCAAAGGTGGTCTTGGATTTGTCCAAGACAATTTTTCAAATGTTTATGTATACCCTTTGCTTTCTGTAATTATACTAAATAACTTTGGGAGGTGGTCTAAATAGTTGAAAATAAAATTTGGAAATGGATCAATAAACCATGGATTTAGTAGAGAAATTTTAAATCAATATAAAACTACTTTCAACAACCCATGATTTCTATAACCAAATTTAAAAACTATCCCTGCACCCATTGTTAAGTCTTGATCACTGCGTAGAGACAAAGCTAGCTCGACTTGACACTCTTCGCATAGAACATATCCCGATAGGAGCGACCCTTGACACTCTTCACCTCAAACATATCCCGACATGAGAGAAAGACTAGGAGACACAGGGGACTATCATCCCTAGCTCAAGAAGCATTGGAGATAGAGGAGACTGTGGTCAGGCCTAGCTTGAGAAACATTGGAGACAGAGGATATAGTCATCCCTAGATCAAGGGACATTGGAGACAAAGGAGACTGTCATCCCTAGCTCGATTGACATTAGAGATAGAGTATCCCTAGATCGAGCAAAAGAGGATCCCTAGCTCGAGCAATGTCGCCAAAATCGATAAGTTTTTCTCCCTTTTGTCGAGTCATCAACTGCATTTCATGATGATATCATATATGTGCATTTATCCCTATTGGTATCATGTTGGTATGACATATGTGAATTTCTCCTTGCTATTAAGTCATCAACTACATAATCCATTAGTCCATCTTTCCTGGTTGGGGGAGGCACACAAGAATATTTCCATCCTTCATATACCCACTTAAATAATTGACCATTTGACATGATGGTTTCTCCCTCAATCATTTGACCATGCCCTCGATGGAAAGTGAAATCATAATCTATAAACAATCATGGCAATATATTTAGCAGCCTAGGGTTACATTGTGAGATGGAACAAAATAGTGGTAAAACCCTATATATTGATAAAAAAAATGTATGTTTGGTCATAATAAGAGTGAAAACCATGTCAATATGGTCATTGATGGGGTAAATTGAGCACTAGGGTTTCTATCATTAATGGGGTAAAGGGATCATGCAACCTCTACAAATTTCAATGAAAAAAACTTAAATAAAATGGTCATGTTTGCTCTCAAAGGAGTTGGGATGGGACTCCACCAATCTAAAATAGTATAGGAAATTCCTGGTAGAAAAGAAGAAGAAAAATAATCTAATGATAAAGAACAACAAGGAGGAAAATATGGAAGGGGAAGTTATAGTGAGCAAACTTACAAAATTGGGGAAGAATTGAAAATTTGGAAGTGAACTTGTTATTATTTGAAATCCATGATTTTATACTCTCTCATGCTATTGGAAAGGTTATTAAAACCTAACTGTCTTCTTAACTAATGATCCAGGTGGATATTGGTGTCCACCCACCTTTTCCGACTGGCTCAAAACAGTTTTCTGGCAATTTTGGCAATTTACTATTTTTAGCAGGTTTAACTTCCAGGGCCATTTTGAGGGCCTAAATGAAGGTTTTTTGAGATATAGGTTCTCAATGATAGTCGAAGGCATGAT
>JASDQU010439385.1:13786-40250 GCA_032191745.1 Picea mariana
TGTACTAACTTACCCAAACGGGGCCCACATGACTTTTGGCGCTTCATCTCCTAGGGTTAGGTTTTTGGATGTTTATGACTTTTGGCATTCTCTTCTATTGTAAAAAAAGGCCTCGAGAGCCTCATTGTAATCATATTCTCACGGATGCGAGTAGCAGCCACATCTCTTCTCAGAGATAACCTACCAGCGCCCTAGCTAGTTTATTTCCATTCTGTCTGTAAGCATATTTCAGTCATTTGTGATTAATGAAATAAAGTCTTATTTCCACTGCATCTCTGCATTTATGTGTATTTCTGTATTTCATTGTGTTCCTACATAAATCCGGATAAACTAAATATTACAGGGCCTTAGATATATTTTCCAATGCTTTATCAACCCAAGTCTTGATGTAACCCATCATGGGTCCCATTGGGACCTCCTATTTCATGCTTAATGAAAATATTTTGTTATGGACTTTGCTTAATTCTATGCATTGCTCTTGAATCAATCAATCAATCCAAGAATTATCAATAACCAAATCACTAAGCCATCGTTTTATCTCCTTTTTAGAAATTTGGTAAATCATTGATTCAAATAGTTGTTCAAATAAATAATTTTGGTGTCAAGGACAAAGGATTTGCTTATCAATTCCCATAGATCCATCAACAACTTTAATATTTTTTCAATTTTATTTGAAATTGTCTCCCTAACCCCCTAAAATAACCCTTGGGATCATTTTTCTATGGAAGTTATCTTTGGATTGTCTTCAAGTTGTTCATATGGTGTCCTAATGGCCAATGGTTACATAAACAATGGTTTAGGAATCAATGTAGATTCCAAATCTGTTATCCTCCTTTTCAACTTGGTGTTTTCCTCTACTTGCTCCAAATTGGATTTAGTTTATCATTGAAGTCATTTCACATGTGTTATTCATATATAATTTGATTCCTTATTTCATGGATCCACTTTCTTGGAACTTGTTTTGAGGAATACATCCACCATTTGAGGCCATTATGCACTTTTCCATGCTTTGTTTGACGAGATGTTTCTCTTGAAGGTCTCACACTTTATATCATTAGAGGTTTGAATTAATTCAAACTTCTAGTTTGTGGATATTTTCACCTCTGGATGTTACATTTCATACCTTTTATTTCTTGTTGCTGGGACATCTCACATTGGGATCAGGAGGTTTCATGGTTTTATGTCCTAGATGAAGGAAGATGCCCACTTATCCAGCATGCCTTCAAAATCAGAATAAGTATGGGAATATTGTTTCCTCATAGAGGTTGTTGTTGGAAGAGAGGCAACCATGCACATAAGCAATGATATCAAAAGCAAAATATCCATTTCTCCCTCTCTCATACAATGTATTTCAAAGCGCTCTAAGCTTTGTGTTCTTAGATACGCATATTTCAAATCCTTTTGAGATGTGTGTTCTTAGTTATCCCCCCACACATTTATATATATGTCAGTTTTTATATTTGAAATTTTTATGAGAAACAACATTTAAATTCAAGGTCTAGTCGTCTATGTGAAGTGGATCATCCAAGAAGCTTTAAAATCATTTCTATATTCTAAATACTTTTAATACCAACACTTAATATGATTATAATCTACATTGATTGGGACATTGCTCAATAATGAGGCAATGATGTATTGAGGGTTAGTTTTTGGCGATAAGGTTTCAAATATTTTATAGGGATCTCATTGGGATTAAGCTCTTGTAGTGTTTCCTTTCCTCTTAACATGGAATTATTATAATTAGAGCACAAGGGAAATGATTAAGTCATGTCAATTATCTTATCCATTTGATTATTCCTTTTCATGACCTAAAATGGTTGTGGATGTAATAAATATTTCATCAAGATACATGGTTAGTTTCCATTAACCTCACATGGTGATTGTCATGCCTTTGATATCTATAGCACCACTAGTACAATTTGCAACCTTTTACTTGCATGGAACTGTCTTAACCTACATGGTGCATTTTGTTAACATGCACTCTAGGTACTAGTTGATATAATATAAGAGAGCATCAACACATAAGTATACTCAAGAACAAGTGCAACACACTGAGACATATAAGAGTTGTTGTCATTGATATCATTTCTTATATGCCAAGTTATGAACCCTTGGATCCTATGTCATTACTATAGCTTTAAATAAGGAAATCATAGGCACAATAAGGCCTTGGAGTTTGAACTTTGTGGGGAGAGTTTGATGATTTTGCATGGAGTTTGTTCAATTTCAGTGTTCTTTTATTGTTCTTTTTAGTGTTTGACGCAAACACATTTATTCACAACATGTGGGTTCATAATTAAAAAAAAAAAATTATGAATGAATTTCGTGATAAGATATTGGTAAACAAGGTGAAGCCCCCGTGATCCTTATAAGTATTTAATATGTGTATGGTGGTCTCTATAATCATAAAATTTTACTATGTTAGAAATGATGACATTTGATTCAATGTTGTATAGGTGTACAAAGTGAACTATGACATTTGCATGGTATTTTTAAAATTTGGGTCATTTTGCTTCCATTTATCTGTATAATTAGCTCATACTTTTTTTCATTAGTAGTGCACACATAGTAATCAATCAAGAAATTATTTCTTTACTTGAAACTTCTTGCTCCTTCCCATAGCTAGTTTTCATCGAAGTGGAAATTATTGCATTTCATTTTCCTCTTACATGGTTTAAAGAGTTGAGTTGAAACGCTATTAGTTTCACGACCACTCCTTTGAGTAAAAACATCCTAAAATCAAGCGCTAATTAAAATTTATATAGCAACTTTTCTAGGGCTCTTCAAACCCATCTTAGCTTAGGTGTAGAGCTTTGGAATAGGATTGTGAGAGTACTTTTCTAAAGCTACTAAACAAATATAAAGCTTTGAGTTAGGGAGTAAAATCTAGTTGCTATATCACTGACTTTGGGAAGCCCTTCTAACACAAGGGTCAAGCATGAGGTCTCATTGGGGCCAATTTATTAATCAACCCTGCTTTGTTGGTCTTGGTGTCGACTGTCGACTGTCCCCCCTCTGCTTTGGTATAGTAGGTAGTACCATAGAGGCCATAATATTTTAGACTTCCTACCCAAGGTGACAACACAGGGAAGGTGGTGTTGTACATGGGATCGACGTTGAATAGACTCACTCAGAATCCTTGGAGGGTTTCCCACTACTCAGTGAGGTAACTTGCACCAGGACGTTACTTCATTAAGCAGGTTGTCAACGTAACTTTCCCACCCGTCGAAACTTGGCCCCTTCGGGCATCGATCCTGGGATGTTGGATTCCATCACCAACTAGTGCTTCTTTGTGAGAAGGTTTGTTTGCATGCTTGACTCCTAGATTAATTAGCATGTGCTAGATAATAAAAGTGTGAAAGAGTAACACTATGGTAATCATTATGAGATTACTGTGATACCAACAAGATACTAGTAATGAAGTAGAACCATTGTACTAATTAGTGTTACAACTTGATAGAACAATGCTTATGCATATCCAATTTCATAGACTAAGTTATTGGAGTGATGTTAGTTCTCTTTTTTTTTTCTCTCTTAAATGTAGGGATTAATTCTTCCCACTTGGTTTGGGACATTTATAACATTGTATCCCCTAAATCTCTTGTGGTCCTTTAATATTGAACTATGGCCTCCTATTGCATTTCCTTTAAAACCGGGACTATTTCCACATCTAAAACCATTTAAGGATGTCTTCTCAACACATATTTCAGATTAGTACTTTCAACTCTCACCTACAAGGTCATGGTAAGTTCCTCCTCCTTGTATGTATGGGATTCTATAGATCTACTTTCCCGATTTTGTATCCAAAATCATTATCTTCTCAATTTTATCTTTAGTTTATTCCATTTTTCCTTCCATATTTTCTCTCAAATTTAAGTTTTCATTTCCTCAACTTTTAATTGTGTCCAAATGTTGCACCCTTAAAGTTTAAGACCTTTCTTCTAGGGAAGAGACTAATTGTTCATGTTTCTCCAAGGGTATAACTTATCACCTATGAGATTCTACTATAGCTTTCCATTTAATGATTTATACCTATGTTTTCTTGATATGTTCCAATAAAACCCATGTGCATATGTCAACAACTCCCATTCCAGTAGGTTCTTGAGTTTCTTTCATACTTAGTATATTTGGTGTAGGGCCCAGTGAAGGAATATGTGTTTGTTTGGCTACATGGGTCTTTGTCCTTTCTCTAAGTTTCTTGATACTACTAATGTATTCACTTGCTTATAAGGATCATGGTTTATATGGGATGATGATCCTCTTATTTCTAGCAATGTGGTAGTAATGTTCTTAATTATGTCCCATGTTTTTGAAAAATAAGTATCTTTCTCCCATTGTTTTATCCTCTCAATTTTCCTTCTTTTATTTTTAGTACTAGTTCCTTGGGGGTTAAGGACCTTATCAACACTCTTATTTTTCATTTTTATCTAAATTTTAGGGTCTACATCTATTTATGTGACAATCTATAAAGTGTTTCATCACTGGTCTTCAAAAATATTAGGGATGATAGCAACGAATGTGGAATAATTAATTGGTTAAAATAGTAGAAATGTTTCCCACCAAAGTGTTGAAAATGAACAACAAATTAACTTCTAATCAATAAAAATAGTTGTTAGGAATCTCTAAAACTCATATTTATACCTTTTCCTGGGACTATAGTGACATGTACAGAATCCATCCAAACATTTTCAAAAATCACATCTACATCAAGTATGATTCCCTGCCAATCAGAAGCCACAAAGGAGAATGAACGTTACACTTAAACACATAGTTAAATATAAACTATATAAAACTTTATGTGTAGGTTTTATATACCCTATATTATATAGTGAATGGGTTTTACCTTTGATTATTATTCCCAATAACGGAGTAACTAGACAATTTGTGTGGACTATAGGGAACTTAATAAAGCCACTAGAAAGGAAATGATTCCACTATATAAGGACTATATGGATAATATTTTTTTAGTAGAATAATTAAGGGATAAGTCTTTCCATCATGCATAATTTTTTTTTATGTGTTTGGTTGGTATTTACATCCTCTTTGTCAAGGTATTCCTGAATTTGTATAGTGTTGGGATACAAATTTTTCATACACTTTGAAAGGAATGTGTCCTTATGTATTTCTTTCAATGATAAAGCATTGTCAAGAGTGATAATAAACTAGATACTAGTTCCAAATACTTCTTGTTCATCCACTTGTCCTACCCACAATGGTATTTTAGTTTCAATAAAATGTTTAGTAGGAGGATATAGAGAGAGTCTCTTTTGGGACAATCCTTAATAAATTTTCATGTCCCATATTCCATAACCAATGTAAGTATCTATTGTAGCTAACCATGGTTTTCCAATGATGATGAGATTTCCATTAGTGAGTTTATCCTTAGATTATAACATGATAAAGTCTACTAGATATTCCTAGGAGCCTATTGAGATTAGCACATCTTATAATATTCTTTCAAGGATGAAAATAGACATGTCTATCAACCAAAGTATAGTGAGTGTGTGTCTTAATAATTCTCTCGAATTTAATTGAGGATTGTCTCCTTGTCATTACATTGATTGCGACCCCTAAATATATCAAGGTATTTTGGATTAAGTACATGCTTATGTAGACATTTACTAAAAGGATGACTGGATTAGAATAAATAGGGGCCTTACTATCTATATATGGGTCATCGCAATCCAATGAAATATTAGTCTTCAATTCAAAACATAAATTATTCAAGCCACAAAACCTACCTTTCTCCCTCCATTCACAAATCAATATCAATTATGGAGATGATATTTACAAGATCTCATTGAACAACATTTAGATCCATTTCCAAAGGATATAGATTATTTGGGAGTGAAAATATTCCCTCACATTATGAGATCAACAAGCTACCCTACAACATTAATTGTGGGTGGATCTCTTTTCGTCATTCTAGGTCTCTTGATGCATGGTTCCTTGATAATTTTTTTGTATACGGGCACATCTTTGATAGTTTAAAGGATTGGAATTTTGACAAATAGAGTTTTTAGTTATCCTAAGAGTTTAGTTTCAAATTGGTTGTATGTCCTATTTTTTTCAATCCTCTTTAGATAAGGAATTTTTTCTTGGTGCATCTTATTGAAAAGGCAACTAGGTTTCTTCTTGGACATCTAGATTCTAAGTCCTTAGGTGGATTTTATTTTTCTTTCTATCTTTCAACATTATCTAGGAGTTTCTTCTACACTCCCACATTGTATTCACATTGGATGTATCTTTTAGTCCCATTGACCTACTTTTGTGGTCATTTGTTGGACATTAATAACATTATCTTATCTTATCTACATCTCTATCAATTGTTAACAAATTACCATGGATGCCTTTTCAATTTCAAAAAGTTGTTTGGGATTGAATCACCCTCTTCCATCTTCATTAGGAATCCACTAAAGTAGGTTGTTCGACTAAAGGAGAAAAGAGCATTTGCATTGTCAATGAAAGTACTTTCAAGAGAGACCAAGATCACAATAAGTCAATGAAATATGTTACATGAAGCATTTCAAATAAAGATGGTCTAGTTGTAGTATAAATTTGGTTTGTTTGCATGCTTGAATCCTAGATTAATTAGCGTGTGTTGTTTGTTCTCCTTAGTTGGCCTGAGGATTGAGTCTGTGTCTAATAGCATCAGTTTAGGGGTCTTCCAACTAGCATCATGTCCTATTACCGCCACTTGTTGGTATGTGTCATTTGACTCCAAACATGCCCCTATAATTCCCAGATAGTATACCAATAGTAATAGAGCATAATACAATTGTGAAAGAGTAACACTATGGTAATAATTATGAGCTTGTTGTGATACCAACATGATACTAGTAATGAACTAGTGTTACATCTTGATTGACTGATTGTTTATGTCATTAATGGTGTTATAGAACATACAAGAAAATAGGTATTTTTCAGATATATCTTCATTGAGTGAGGTAATTTTAGGTATAATAGAGGAAAGTGCGACATCTAGTAGGTCTAACAGGCATAGATCAACTAGAGGTGATAAGATCAGAAGAAAATTCCATAGAAATGTGGATTTTTTTCTAGCGAAAGGGGGATCATGTTCTTATGA
The DNA here is from genome assembly GCA_032191745.1 of Picea mariana. NCBI lineage: Eukaryota > Viridiplantae > Streptophyta > Pinopsida > Pinales > Pinaceae > Picea > Picea mariana. The sequence goes on from JASDQU010439385.1 coordinate 20,874, forward strand.
TCATGAGATCATAGACCACATCGAGGTTCCATTGAGGTATAAACATATAGTGAAATGATGGGTACCCAAGGATCTTCATGAAATAAACACTGATTTTTGTGTAAACAAAAGGATATACCGGATTGCTCCATCATCATCACATGGTTTGGGGATATTTTCCATGGATGGAAAAAAGATATGTTATGATGGATTAACTGAATTGATGGAGTACGTCGGACCCTATTATATATACAAATATTGGATACAAATAGTCCAATATACAAAAAGTATGTGAAGATATGGGTTGGCTGCAAATTATATACAATTAAAAGACAATGACCAAAATAAAGGAGCAACTATCTATATTGACGGAAGGCCAAAAGCAATGGGGAATATTGTAGGGTTTATAAACAGTACATGACCTGTGACCACAAATAAGTGACCCAATTTTGTATTTGAGGGGCGTGAAGAAAATCATGTATTCGCATGTGCAATAAAATCAATAGTTGCAGGGGAACAATTATTGATTGATTACAATTTGAATCGAATAGATACAACAAATGTTGCTATTATGGGGGCAGTACGTATACTAATTTACCCAAATTGTAAGCAATGAATCTTATATTTTATGATTTTCATTATGTTATTTACGATGTTAATCCATTTAGAGAGCTTCAATCTATTTACTCAGTGTGGCCTATATTTGTTATCAACAATAACATTCCTCCTTGGATTTCTCATACATTTGAATTTATTTCTCATGATAATGATCACGGTTCTAATTTTACTGTAATGTGGCAGTTTTATCATGGTAAATCAAAAACAACCTCAGAACAGGTAAACGAACAACAATTTTTGAATTCCATTTAATGTGCATTTTATTTCTATGGCGATCAGTTATTTTATTTGTTTACATAACTAAATTATCATTTATTTTATTTTTTTACATAACTGAATTGTCATTTATTTTGTTGAATATGTAGTCAGTGGGCCATGATTTTTATGATGATTCGCTCGACTGTATGAATCCCCCAACCCTATGGTTTTAATTAGAAAAAAAATCAATAAAGAAAACAAGGAACTAGCTCACTTGTTAGATATTCTAGATCAAACGCCCAAGGTCGAAGAAAGGATCAAAGAAGTTATGACAAGGCTTAAGACATATAAGGTAATAACCATAATTTCAAGTGGTTTTATTTTGATGTCATAAGATCAATTATGAAATCTTGACTTTTAACTTTTACATTATCTAAACGAAAAAATGTTTTCTTTCTTATATAGATATTTTTGGATCCTGTTGACCTCGATGTGCATGGTGTTAGTAGTAGTGGAATTTCACATACACCATAGGGTCCCTACATAGGCCCTCGTAAAGCTTCTAGGGCATAGATATTTAGATCTCCACCTTCCACACCATTAGGTGGGAGCCACGACATGCACACCGAGGAATCGACCACACAAGTAGGCTCTGGAGGTGGTGATGGAGTTGAGGCTGATGATTTGACCAACTATATGGTTTCTTTTCCTAAAGCAAGACATGTGACCAACACATGGACCCTTAAGGGAAAATTTATGGTCAACGAGGAAGGGCTTCCATTAAAGCAAGTTAAAGTCCCAATTAATTTTTAAAATTTTAATTGTTTCATGTTCTCTATGTAGAAAAATATAAATCATCTAAAGTATTATTTTTAAATTAATAATCATATAATATTTTTTTGTGTAGGGAATAACGATTTTTATAGGTCCTTGGAGACTAAGGTGTTGCTGATTTTTGGGCCCACCATACGAGAGAGGTGGAATTCTCATAATTCCAACCTCGAAAAAGAATTGATGGATTATATTGAAAGCCTTTTTGGTGTAGACACATTTAATAAGACCTTGGCCACCGTCGTAGCTGGCCAATATTTAAAATATACACGAGAAACATATAAGAATTACTTGAAAAAAAATGATTGGTATGAGCGTCCTCTGATGATTCCAGAGAGGGAGTGGAAGGCCCTCATTGAGGACACAAAAGAGAAGAAATTAAAAGATGAAGGAAAAACACCCTCTAGTACCAGAAGGTAAATTACAATTTCAATTCAATACCTTCAACTTTTTTAGATGTAAATAAAATTGTGGTATATATTAACATACTTGATAATGATAGGTTGACTGACACGTCAAAGGAAACAAAATCAAGGCTTGCCAAATGTGGCCAACACAGGCTAGGCTAGGGCAACTACTTGAAGTTGCAGTCACAAATTGTAAGTACCTAAATATCTTATTTGTATTTCCTTAAAATTTTTAGGTAATTGCAGTGAATAACATTAAAAATACATACTCTTATGCAATACAGGGTGACGAGTTTGGTACTGAAACCACGGAGGAATACCTCCAACTTGGTTACAAGTACGACTATAAAGTTGTAGTTGAACATCAAAAAATCTTGGGGCAGTTACCAAGAACCACTTTGCAGGATAAGGTAAATAAATTTCAATCCAAATTAACCTTTATTATTAATATAATACAGTCATGTTTGATATCATCGATAACTTTAATGTTTTACAACTTTGTTTTAATTAGAGGAGCAACACTGTCAACAAACGCACTAGTATTGGAGAGCAGTGCGTTGATAGCGGTTTGCAACCAAAAGATGGTTCTCCCATGCAGTCCCATTCCACGGGGGTGCATCCCCACGATGGTGCTATGACCAAGCTGGCATATGACGGTAATATGGTTGTATTTTAATCATATACTTAATAATTTCGTAGTTATACATTTTGTACTTCTATTTTTTTTTACTTATACATTTATGAGTGTCCTTATAAAGTTTGTGGTTTCAATGGCATAGAATTTTGTACTTGAGGGTCATACAGTTGAAGAGGAGCATGTGGGGGCAACCATTCCAACAATGTTGACCAGTGCACTAGGTAAATAATGACATTGCAGGTGTTTTTTTAATATTATTGAACTAGTTCAATGATATTAAAAAACTATCCATCTAAATTTTATATTTTTTTCTTTTGTAGGTGATGCCTCATCACAGTGGCCTCCATTACCCTATGAGTACCCCACGACTAGACATGCTCTACGTGAGAGGACGCAATCACAATCAGATTTTGAAGAGCACATAGAGAACGAAGACATAGATATTGATGAAATGCTTATGAAATATAGAGCTAAGAAGGAGAGGCCGTCTAAAAGTACTAAATGATGATGTACATGAATATTTTAATAACTATTTAATATAAAATCTATTTTCTATGAAATGTTTTTTTTTACTTGTTGGGTCGCCAAAATGTCATTCTTTTACCAATCTTTTGCTTCACTTTTCACCATATTTCACTTTCCTGCAGCCTTACATTAAGACCATTTTCAGGATTACATATGAGTTTAGACCTATTATTTTCCAAAGCATTTATTTTAGTATTTTGAGTGAGTTTATGATTAAATATTAGAAAAATAACATGTTTTCACGTATATATCAAAGTGGGCTAAGTTCTATGATGTTTACAGGTGCATTTTAATACTCCAACCAAGTCATATGACGGAATAGAATAAAGCCTCTTTTCACATCAATTTCCATACTCTAATTTTTAGATGTAAAGTGATTTAGTGTAGTGTATGATGTTATGGAATAGTTGTTACTTTTCTCTTAGGAGAATTGAGCTCACTCTAAATGGATCAAGGAAACATTTTATTTCATTGTAAACAATTATGAATATTGGTATGTATATATGTTTGTTTTTGTTGTAAATATTTCAATAGATTTATATGATGGGTATTGGGGAATTGAGAGTTATGTGAGGGGGGGAGGGGCCATAAGAGCTTCTGCCTTCACGTGGTTGGCCCTGTTCAGTAGAGAATAATTTATTGGAGCCGTTTAATCTTGGAGCAAACCTCCCTCGATCCAACAGAGCAACAACAAAGTTAATGTTGACTTTGTTGTCGCTACTTCAAATCAAGGGAGGCAATTTGATCAAATATTAGATGTGTGGCTCCAATAAATTATTCTAGAAACCAAGAGGATCTCATTAAGGTATGTTCTGACACTCTCGTAAAAATGCATCTTAGAGTAAATAATGCGCTACAAATATGACTTGTATTGATTTTTTAGATATTTATGGAGGTTGAATGATTTTGGTAGGTACTTTAATATCTTTCTTCCTCGATTGAGGGAAGCACAAGACTAACAGAGGGTCATAGATATGAAGAGAAACACGCGGGGGCAACCATTCCAACTGTACTGCTGACCATTTCATCAGATCAAGTGTGATTGCTCCTTTCAACATAGTTTATATAGCCATCAATTCTAGTTATGTTTAATGTTTATGAAATGTTATGTGATTATTTATTAATGTAGGGTTTGCTATGTGATAATTTATTGAGATATATCATATGTTTAGTACTTGTCATGTTCTCGCCTTATATCCAGTAATTGTAGATATGAGTCCATTTATATTGAGTAAAATAAACCTTGGATTCCTGTAGGGATTGATGAAGTGTTAGTTCATGCATATACTGCTAGGGGTCCTCCTAGAATAAGGCCAAATGAACTGAGAAAAATTTCCATAAATAGTGTTGTTGTACTATGCCTCCTTTTTTCTAGGCATTGTTCCAGATCATGGAGCATGTACTGTTACCATCCATCCTAATATAAAGATCATCTTCTGCTATGTTTGTTTCATATTTTTCTTGCCATATCTGTTCCCATAGTTCATTTTTACCTTTGAGTCATCTCATGGATATAACAACTTATTAGTGATTTGTTTTGAGCCATAAAATAAAGGACTTTCATTAGATGAACTTCTACAATTTTTCTCAAATTTCTTTCTGGATCACTTTAGGCTTATTTATTGGGCCTAGTTAAGTGCAAACAACTTGTTGTTCGTGTTTTCTTACTTGCTTCTCCCAATTTACAACAATAATAAATAATCGGGTTTTACGTTTCATGACACCCTTCTTCCATTATATAAGGTGTCACGAGTAAAATAATTTTGGGCTTCCACTTAAACCTGGCTTTCTCCTTTTGTGAACCAATTTTTGAAAACAAAATAATGTCAGGTGATCCTTGCATGTTGATCATGAAAACCCAGAAAGTGCTTCAACGATACAATTTTCCTCCTTTACACAAAGTCACCCGGGGATGATAAGTCTTTGTATGAACACAAAGAGATAAAAACAAATCATATCATGGGGACATACACCCTCTCACTGGATATCTCTTTGTCTTAGCTTCATCCATCATTTCATAAAATCGAAATCGAAGGTATTACACTAAAGATATCTGAATTTTAGTCCAAAACGTCAATTTTGGGAGTGGTGTTGAGAGCATTACAAATGTTAAGTTATCAAAATGGTAAGGTCAATTTTCTTTGGAGGTGTTCTCCGTATGTATTCCACATCCCACTCTTCCATGTACTCCACACTCCACATTCTCCTTTCCCTCCACATCCATTTTCTCCACATTCCTTTTCTTCCACATCCCACTCTTCCACATTCCTTTTCATTCCCTTACTCTACCCTACATTCTATATTCCTCCCTTTCCCACCTCCACATCCTCCCCACTAGTACACATTTATGCATCCATGCGGACCTCCTCTACTCTCACTCCCCTCAACCTCCTCTCTACATGCCTATCTCCACTAACCCTTGCATCACCCCTATCCCTCTACCTCCACACCCGTTTTTCCATGCGATATACAGAGGTGGCCTCCTCCGTACCTCCACACTTGTTTTCCTCTGAATATGTTTATCTATCCTAAGTTTTTTTTTCCCCTTCCCCTTGCACACATCCTAAGACACCTTTCAACAAACCACAAGCTGGCATGTGGCACATCCAACCAAATCATGGCATGTGGATTTATCCTAGCTGGACGCTTGGCAAGTATGGTTGGCTAGTGGTGACTGAGCAATGGCATGGCAAGGTTACTAGGTGGTGATATGGAAACCAAAAATTACATTAACAACAAGCTACATATGTTTTATGTGGCTCAATATATTCTACCACACTCTATACTAATAAGTAAGCACTCTTCTTTTTAAAGAGCTTAATATTCCCTCCCAAAATGCATGTGGGATAATAGGGATAATTTTAATCAGTAACTCAGATTGCACGAGGAAACTAATCGACTAAGAAGGTGAAGAACATATTGGTTGTAGTTTTAGGGCTGAATCTTGCAATATTTTTCTGAAAATTTCAAAGAACATTCTCTCTCTCTCTCTCCACACACACACACACACACACACACACACACAAGGTTTCTTGACCCCTACCACCTATACATCAAAATCCACCTAGCATGTCCATGACATATCCATGTCATTCTACTAGTCCACATCACTTGTACGGGGTCCACATCGTCTATATGGTTCCACGTCATTTTTTAGGGTTTTTCTCTAGAATTTAAAATATAGATTTAATTATATATTTTGCTTCCATTTTTCAAACCACCACCATGATTTTTCACATATGATTCCTCCAATTCAACTCATCGAACAAAATTTTCAACCCATCACCTACAAAATTTGTCACCATTGCATATAATTAGACCTTTATGCCTCATCCAGAATTGGGGATTTTACCAATTTCATGAGTTTCCCAAATTCTTAAATATAATCACTATGTAAATCCATAATTTATATCATTAACACTTCCATGAGTGCCATATTCTTTCTGAAGACATTAATTGTTCATTTCAAAACCATGAAAACTAATGACCCTGTATACCTTTCTTTATTGACATTTTGTCAATCATATGGTATGCAACAAAATTTTCCCCAATTTTCACAAAACTAATTTAAATTTGGGGATTCTCTTCTATTACACCTCGATAAGTAGTCCAGTTACTTTGGCATCATTACAATTGGGTAAATTAAGCACTCAATTTAACATTTTCAGGCTTCAAATACTATTTTCCCCAATTATTCTCCATGAGGCATCTAGTCAAACACTTGACATGAAAATTGTAATATCTTTATATATAAGCTAACTTCTAGCCCATACAACCCCAATGTTGTAACTTGTATCTTTAATACCACTTTGTAATGTACACAGTCATCTCATTAAGATGAAAAGAAAAATATTACTTGGAATTTCTAGGCAATTGAAATTTTGTATCCAAAATACATTTCCCATAAACAATTACCCACAACCTACGAGCACATTTATCCATCTCAACACATAAAACATATTTCTACTCATACATTTATTAATAACAATTGGAACATGGACAATTACATCAACATTCATATGCATTTACAATAGTATTCATAGATATCTCTTTCAAATACTTGTAATTACATCCTATTTGTGATTATGGCTCCTTCTAGCATACCCACAAGGCCATTTTCAATAAACTAATATGGTTGGACATGAAATTATATAATCGAGGTAGAATTATTCTCTCCACAATAAAATATATGGTTGTAGAAGCCTCAAATATGGATAGAAATCATTACCAAAAAACCTAGCATGCACTGTTGAGCCCATTGGTAATTCAAGACTGACATTTCTTCAATTAATGCATAATATTTTAACACGACAAAACCCCAATGATTAATCTTCAACAATTAAACAATAATAGTTAATTACTTATCTGATTTAATGGATGCACTTGGGGAATATATCCATGGGAGCATTTTTCATCCCAACTATAAACACTAGCTCCTGTAGGTGCCACCCCTATGCCAACAAATGAAACACCAAGGGACAATTCACTAGGTATGGCTATGGCTTTCCTCCCTTATCCCAACAACTAACAACTACATCCAAGGAATTACCTCTCATCCCATTCTTTCTATAGAATTCCCACTCTCTAGCCTCTTTTTTCCCCTTATCCCTGCACAACACAAGGAATGGGATCCCCTTCACTGCTAAAATATCCCTCAGGATATCCCACATCCATACAATGATCCAACATGGTATATATAGAAGATATATAATGCTATAAGCCAAGGAAAGCTCTTATGTAAATCAATTCCTCTTAATCCCATAAATAACTCACAGATTCCACATAATTTCATGGTTTCAATTTTTGGCAACACTATTGTGGTAGCAGAATGTCCTTGTCCCCTAGAATACATGAATGGTACATTGAATCAATGGTTTTCCCCATGTTATTTGATCCCCAAGATCACATGCAAAACTAGGCTTACATGACTAATACATGGGCCCCTTATAAAACTTAGGAAATAACATAAGGAAAATAATACACAGGGATATGTAGTCTTGGGGAAATGACACATGGAAAAAACAAAAAACAAATATCATTTTAGTGACTCTCCTACTTTCCCTATTGTTGGTTCATTTCCCCCATGGTGCTCCTAAGGATATATCAACCCCAAAGTGCATGTGTTTATTAGTTTATTAATTATATTATTAATTCAAATATAATGAAATAGTAATTTACTTACCCACTTACCATATACTTACATTTTATGGTCATACACTCATAAAGGGTATTACAAAAAAGGGAATCCCCTTAGGGAGCCACAAGAAATTTTGAGCCTCCACGTAGAAATATGATAGGTAGGTTTACAATTTCCTTCAGCAATGAGCATGGTTAAAATTACCATTCAAGTGTTATTGAGTGCACACAATAGAAACCTGAAATTTGATGGCCCTACAAATGACCCATGACATTATTTACCAACATTATTCACATAAATTAACACTTCTATTGTAAAATAAATTGAATCTACAACATGTTGTAGCCTTTCAAGCAACATAGTAGACTGCACACCCACCTACAATGCCAATTCAAGAAAACATAAAAAAGGTAAGCCCTCTTGGCAAGCCATTTGGTAAAATTGTGAACACAAAAGTGAATGTTGGAGCTAATCACAACCAACGTTTTGTTGAATTTGTAAGTGTTTCCTTGCTGATATATTCTCTTTTTGTTTGTATAATTTTGTCTTTACCATGGATTTGAGGCATTCATTGAATTATTAACTTTGTCTAGAATGGCAGCTCTCATAAGTCTATTTGGAAACCATGCCTTAAACATTTTAGAAAAACAATACCCACTCAAACATGGGCTTCCATGAGGTAATCAAATGAGTTATTGTAATGGGATATAAATATCATCACCATTAATCAAGTGAGAATAATTTTGAGACATGCTCTTCCCCACCGAATGCAAAGTAGTGGTATGCAGACTTGGTGTTACAGAAGAGTACCTCTATGTGGTATTATAGAATTTTGATAAATTAACCTACCCTCATACATAAACTTGCATAATTGAGTATATGATATGTTGAGACACTACTTCCATATAAATCTATGATCAATTGTTACTTTAACTTTCTCTTAGGCAATGCAAAAAGTCTCTCTCTCTCTCTCTCTCTCTCTCTCTCTCTCTCTCTCTCTCTCTCTCTACATATATATATAATTTTCTACTAGCGTTATATTCCACTCAAAGAGACCTTATTTATACTTTAAGGCTATCTTCAAATTTTCTACTAGCATTATCTTCCACTCAAAGAGACCTTATTTATACTTTAAGGCTATCTTCAAATTTTCTTCTAGTGCTATCTTCCACTCAAAGAGACCTTATTTAGACTTTAAGGATATCTTCAACACATCATTTTACTCCATTAGCACATGGTGATACCCTAACTTTGTATCAATGTTACTTATAATAAACATGGGTCACTTGATTCGATTGAGAATATCATCAATCTAGAGGATTAGATATCAATTATTGACTCTGATTTTGTCTAGGGATCTATAATAAGTCATGATACCTATTTTTTCTTCTGATGCCTTTTTCTCATTCATTCTTTTATTTTATTTTAAAACACCTACAGGTCGTCAGTATTCCGACGTCCATAATGTCGCTCCCATGGCGTCCATGTCATTGATATATATCTTAGTCATCGCTCAACCGACGTTACCATTCGTCGATCTTCCAACATCCATAGCATCACTTCCATGGTGTTCACATCGCAAGCGATATTGCATACACGTCAAAAATCCCATGGCGTTCACGTCGCAATAGCGACGTTAACTGGCGTAGGTCTTGTGACGTTCCAAGCGTCGCTTCCATGGAATCCACGTAATGGACATCGATGAAATGGGACGTCAAAATTTTGATGTCTCTAGCGTCGTTGTAGCGACGTCTATATGGGGTTTGGACAGTCAAATATGAGATGACACATGTCTGCATCAAATGTCGCAACATAGACGATATCTATGGTGTCAGAAAAGTGATGTCATGTGAAACAACATTTGAGGGGGTTTGTTGTTTGTCATTCTCCCGAAAATATAAAGTGGCAATTGCTACGAACGCGCTGTCAGAATTTTACCCAAATGTACTAGTGCCAACCATGTGGTTAGGGAACCCAAGTTTGATTGAGGAATAATGTAATGAAGATCGGTGAATTTGTAGGAGAAAATATTTCAGATGGATATTATATGTCATGTCGTTTCTGGTGATATGTGGAACATCACATAACTCCTCATGGTTAGAGAGTAATGATCATGTGAAGTTGGATAACCCTCATGAGTTATCTAGAAGCCCCTAGAAGGTCAACAAGAAGTCAATTATTATAGAAAGTATTCAAGAAGATTCCTAGTCAATTTGTTTGCGAGTAGAAATTAATTAAATAATAAATTAGACAAAGTGGGTAAGTGGACAAAGTTGGCTAAGTTGACAAAGCGGGTAAGTGGACAAAGTGGTTAAGTGGATATTTCTAGAGGAAGCTACTTGGAGATTATAAATAAGAGAGAAAGTGTCTCCCATTAGCACCCAATTGCGAATATTGAATATCTACAAGTGAATGAGGTAACCAAAGGATATCTAAGGTGAATTTTAGAGGGAAGGTGAAGTAAAGAAGGTTGAAATTCAAGAGAGGATAAAACCTTTTGATGATGCTTTCTAAGGTATGTTATTTACAGGTCATCTCACTATTTTTGAAATAACTATTTTTCTAGAAATATTTAGATAGAAAAATATCTAGGCTCTCGAGACAACATATCCAAGTAATTGTGATAAAATTTCATCTTGTGGTTCGTTGTAGTTTGGGCGTTACACTCTGTGGAAAATAGGGTTTGTGGCTAGTCCCAGAACTAGTCTAAAACAAGTGTTGTTGGTAAAAATGGCATAACTTATTCATAACATATCCAAATTCAGTGAGAAAAAATGCATTGGTTATAGTACAATCTGTAGTATTTTTTTGTATTGTTTTTAGATCTGTACAATAAATATTATGTGCGTGGCATGCTCTACAATATTGATCTCTAGAATAATCCATAATTCAGAAAGGTATGCCATTTTTGCTATAACGCCTTTTCTGGGAGGTTCCAAGAAGTGAAACCTAGAGGAATTGCAGAAAAGACACTTAAGCACATTGTTTACCATTTTCATACCTTTATTCATTACAGGTACAAAGTTATGATTGTTGCAAGTTAGGATCGTTTACTAATCCAAAATTAGTCATGTGAGACTAAGTAAAGTTTGATGAAAATGCTATTCTCTTGGTATTGAAGTTAATGAATGTTTACAGGTCCGTGATCACATACACCATGTTTGTTACAGAGTTACATATATGTTTATATTCATGTTTTGATGATTACATTTGGTCATGACATGGTTCATGCTTGAGGCTACATAATAGTGAGGTTTGGCACATGGTCTTGTGTAAGGGTTTATGGTATTTGGTTTATGGAGAGTATGGTGTATTGCTAGAGGTATCTTGTTGTTAACTTGGTGATATTGTGCATATGGTTGAGAGTTGAATTGATGATTTATCTTTGTGAGTAGATCAGATTTGGATGATGAGATTGATGAGACAAGTTGAGGTGACAGTTTTTTGTGACAGCTTGTGTTGTGCATAGTTGACGCACTTGTCTTGGTATAGACTGGTGGTACAGTTTGACAAAAAAAAATTTGTCTACAAGCTAGCTCTTGTACTTGAGGATTGGATTCCTCTTCTTAGTTGTTGCTGAGATATGCAGGCTGGTTCTTTCATTGAGAGTTGGTGCTCTCTTTGATTTGGTGCTCATTTTAGTTGGTGTTGATAAACCCCAAGGATTGTAGTTCGTAATACAAAATAAAATTATACATATATCTGGTGTTCATTGTGTTATTTATTGTGATGGTGAATAGTTATTTATTGTTAATATATGTCATTGAGATATGTTTACATTCAAGAAACTAAGTGTGAATATAATTAATAAGGAATGATGTTGTGAATGGTGATGGCTAACTAAATTTTTGTAAGAAGTTGTAAAAATAGCCTCACATTGATTCAACCCCCNTTTGGTATATGAGTCAAATAAACTATAAGATACACAATTAAAATGTAATTTACTTTTCTTTAAAATGAAATCTAAAAAATTCTCCACCCACTAACTAGAATGCAAGAATTATTGTTTTTTTTAAATGCAATGTTTTCTGCTTCCTTACTTTCAATAAAATATTTCAATGTTGAGGTAAAGGATTACGAAGAAAAAAATTGAAACAAAACATGCACTCAAGCAAGAACTGAAAGAATCCAAATGTCAGAATGCTTCTAACACAAGTTCAAACAAGAACCCAAATCTGTAAAAAGAGAAGGGAAATCACTTTTTGAAAACCTCAAAAGAAAAAATGAATAATCAATGTAAATTTGCAACAAGGCCAAAGATTTCAGGACTAACAAACAAGAAAATCAATAACAAAGTGGCCAAACAGTTCAGTAATACCCTCAAGGGATCAAAATTTTGCCCAAGAGAAGAGAGCACAAAATTCAATAACAAGGCTTGATGCAACCTATACAATCTCCAAATTAATGAAAAGCACTCCAAAATCAACAAGTGAAACACTTGGAAATTCTAGGAATGGAAATGAAAAAAGTTTGAAAACTTGTAAATAACAAATATCAAATTGTTGACAATAAAGACTGTGCCAAAGGATCGGGTTAACCTTGGAAACTATGAAATTTTCACAATTTGATAAGAGATAATAACTCAAGAGGCCAAAAAAGTGATAAACACAAACCTTTCAATCAAACAAACTCATAACCAATCATAAAAGACTCTAAGGTAAAGATCTGAATCAAGAATCTGAGAAGAAAGAGGCAAAATGAGTTGAAAACTGACCCAGGAAGGAGATCGATGCTCCTGTAATAAGGAATATAGGGTGTTGAATAGAGGTCAATGCTCCCCAAAACACTCACATGGAGTGTTGATTATGGTTTTCAACACTCTACAGGCCACTATAGAGGAGTGTTGAAACCTAGAAATGGTTGAAAAAACACCAAAATTTTCCCAAATTCAACAAAGAACATGCTATTGATTTTGTATGCTTCCCAATGAAGATGAGGGAAAATGAAGAGTTCAAATAATAAGAAAATAAACAGAAATTTCAAGCAAGAAACAAAATTCAAGAGAGGTAGAAACCTAGAAAAACATCAAAGTTCTTCCCATTGGAGTCGCCATTTTTCTGTTGTGGTGAATCCCCCTACTGATAGTTGAAATCCCCCTTGGATAGGGTTTCCTTCGATCCAAGACAAAAGGAAAATAAATGGACACTAACTTCCCCTTAAGACTAATTTATATGTTCATTAATGAAATCAAAAGAGAGAGAGAAATATGAAAAAGTAAATGGCCTCTTTCCTCTAGGTTGTCCTCGTTGCTCCAACTGTTGAACTTGATCTCCAAGCTTCGAGTATGGAAGTATCGCTCCTGCAAGAGATGAGACAATCCTCTTCTAGTACTATATACCGTCAAATGAAATTAGATTTATCTATGTTGAACTTAAACAAGACAAAGATAAACATTCATGAAATGAACAATGTAGACATTAAGAGAAATAGGCCAAGTTATATATTAAAAGTGGAATAAATGGAAGATTTGCAACCTCAATGACGCTGTTGTAGAAATTCCTCCAAGCTCTCCTTTTCCCATCCCCTTCACTCCACAATACTATAGGTATGATTCTATGAACTACTTCCTCACAAGATCAAAGGTTTGATATTCCCAAGTTCCCCCCTTTTCACCTTGGAATACACTCATTATATAGGAGTTGGAGGCTTAACCACCATGGAGAAGATAACTCACTAGATCCACTAAATTGGGATCTCCAATATTTTTAGGGAGAAAATATCTCTCAAGTATTTTAGGGAGAAAATATCTCTCAAGATACATCAAATTAGGATATTGGTTTGATAAAATCTCTAAACCATCCATGAGACTCTCAACTTCTCCTTGATATTAGTAAACTATATGTGAGGTGGATTCTCACACTCAATTGATTTCCTTTTTTCAATAAAAATGAATAATACATGTGCACATAGTATTTTGACATTCATATGATAAATTTCTCCTCCAACATGTCTAGGGATCATAACAAACACTCCCTCACTTAGATGTGACAAATATGTGTGTAAAAAAGACCCATAGGAACACATTTGTTTATGTGAGCAATGTTGGACGATGAAGTAGATTCCTAGAGCACAATGGGTTCATGGGTTTTTCCATACTATGGATATGGTGCCTAAGAGTTGGTAAATACAAGAAGATATGAGAAGGAAAACTAGAGACTCAAAGCATATGAGCCAACAGTTTTGCACAATGTTCAAGTTTACATTAGAAGTTCCTATGCAGAGGGATATTTTGTTAAGAATCAAGAGATTTATTTTCCATTCACAACCTAGAGACACCACAAAAAGTTGTCTACGCATACCATAATCCAATGGAAAAATCAAAGCAGTCGGTATACTATTAGAAGGTGGATAGTGACAACATGTAGGGATGACCCTTAGAGCTTATAGATCAATGAAACCAAGGGTGAGTGCACAGTTCAAGAAAAGGCCTCCAATAGAATTGTGCCATATTGTACATGACCATTGAAAACAAATAAATACAATAGAGGAATAGAAGAAGCACCGAAGATGATGATAATTGGTGATTCTTGGGATTAGGAAATAATGGCGCAAGTGGTATACTTGTTGAAAGAATGTGAAGACCTATTTTCAATGATTTTTTGGAGATGAAGATTCAATTGAAGCCAGATGCGAAGCCAATCAAGAAAATACCATATTGATTGAACTTGAAGTACAAATAAAAAGTGTGCAAAGAGTTGGATATAACGCTAGAGGAAGGGATCATTTTCCCTATGGAGGAGTCATACTAGATCAACCCGATGGTGGTGCAATCAAAGAAGACGGGTGATCTAAGAATTTGTGTAGATCTACATAGCTTAAATGTCGCATGTGTACACAATCCCTTTATTACACCATTTACAGATGAATGTTGGAGAACATGGGTGGGTGCGAAGATTACTCATTCACGAATGGCTTTTCAGGATACTACCATGTGCGGATCATGGAAGAAGACAAATCCAAGACAACATTTTCCACAAAGTGTGGCTCATTTGCTTACACCGTGATGCCATTTGGCTCGAAGAATGTGCCTATGGTGTTCTCCAACATTTTTTTCATAGCTATTAAAAATTTCATGCATAAATTTATGGAAGTATACTTAGATGATTGGATAGTGTTCAACCTGCTCAAGGAGCATTTGTAGGTACTACGGTTGATGTTGGATAGATACAGGTAGTTACATATCTCTTTAAACCTGAAAAATGCATCTTGTGTACATCGTTTGAGACTCTATTGGGACATGTCATCTACAAGTAAGTCCTATCAATCGATTAAGCGAAGATTGTAGTGATTGTGGACATGTTATCCCCAACCTTCATAAGTGAGTTGTGCACAACCCTGGGATATACAGGGTATTACAAACGGTTCATTTGGAGCTATGCAAATGTTGGTGTTCCATTGGAAAATCTATTGTGCAAGGATACCAAGTATTTCTAGACACATGAACGTTAGGAGGTGTTGGACACATCGAAAGAGAGATTAGTAACTGCGTTGATTCTTATATTTACCGATTGGACCAAAATCTTCCACGTACATGTGGATGCGTCATCCCTTGCACTTGGCACAGTGCTCACACAATGAGGAGAAAATAAGATTGATCATCCAATATACTTTTTCTACAGAAAGTTGTCCAATTCCGAAAAGAACTATAAGACCACGAAGCGTGAAGGACTGGCGATAGTCTACGCCTTGTAAAAATTCAAACACTACTTACTTGGCACTCCCTTCAATTTTTTCACCGATCATTCAACACTCAAATACTTGGTGAATAGGCTAGTGTTTGGGGTTATGATATGACAATGGTTACTACTCTCCCAAGAATTTGTGTTTGAAGTGGTAGTGAAACTTGGAAAACATGATGTGGGGCATGATCATCTCTCAAGGATAAAGTCAGGGGAAGCTGGAGGTAATATGGATGATGAGTTACTTGACGCACAAATCTTCATCATGGAAGCAATGCCAAATAAACTTGAAAATATTGAAACATACCTTACAATGAGTAAGGCACCAAAAGAGCACACACAAGCACATCATCGACATCTGGTAACCCAAAATGCCAATTACCAATTGATTGCGGGGCAATTATACAAACTTGGCATCGATAGGATCCTATGCAGACATATTTTGGAGCATGAGAGTGACATGGTGTTCTATGAGGTGCATGAAGGCATTTATTGTAGACACAATGCAAGGAAAGAAACTGCGGGAAAATTGTTGCATGCAGGATTATGGTGGTCGTCGCTATTTGAAGAATCAAAGGATTATTGTAAGTGTTGTGATGTTTTCTAACAGATCAGGAATCCATCAAGGAAATATGAATTTCCCCTCTTTATCGTCATTGTGATCAAGCCATTTTAGAAGAGCGAAATTGAATTTGTAGGGTCGATCAATCCCCCAACACGCAGAACTGGTGCGCGGTATATTATCACTGCGATGAAATACTTGACCCGCTGGGAAAAGGTTGCGTTGGTAAAGGATTGTACAGTCAAAATGACCATGAGATTTATTTTTGATAATATTATCACCATGTTTATATGACCAAATATATCGATGATTAATCAAGGCATGTGATTCTTGAATGATACCATCTATGCACTAACTTAGGAGTTCATGATCCATCATCATAAGATCACACGATATCATCCATGGGCCAATGGCACTATTGAATCATTCAACAAGATATTGGACCCTACACTAACCAAGGTATGCAATGTACAGTGTAATGATTGGGATCAACAAATTACAACAATTTTTTGGGAATATAGAACTACCTCCAAGAGATTGACTAAACACACACCATTCATGTTAGTCTATGTAAAAGAAACAATGATTCCATCAGAATTTGTGGTACCAAGTCTCAAAATTATAGTTGCAACACAAATGTCAAATTATCAGTCATTACAAATATGGTTGGATGAGTTATTAGAATTGTAAGATGACCAATTTATAGCAAGACGCAACCAGATGGTGGAAAAACAAAGATAGAAGGCCTGACATGATCATAACATTTGGTGCAAGACTTTATAACCGAGATATTTGGTTTCAATGTATGATAGCAAGTTTTTGAAGCACCTAGGTAAGTTGTGCATGCACTGGTAAAGACCCTTTAGACTCGTGTATATCAGTGGGGTAGGTGCAACAAATCTAGCAATGCTCCAAGGTCATCCCCTTAAAGGATTGACCAATGGAAGTTGGATGAAGGCATATTATGGCCCGTAGGGGTCGGATGCACCTTGAATTGAGGAAGTTTCAGTGTTAGAATAAAGTAGGAGTTGGGTAGGTAGGATTAAAGACAATTAGAAGTACACAGTGATTAGTAGGATGGGACACATCTAGGTAATCCATGAGACAAGACAAGTCATACTCATGCATATTTAAAAGATTTTCAAAACTTTATAGGTTAAATGCTAGAGTAAAAGAGAAAGGACATGACCATTGGAGAGAAGTTGGACAATAGGACCTATGGGTGAATAAGGCAGTAGATAGATAGGAATTTAGAGCGACGATAGGGCATGATCGTAAGGGGAACGAGAATAGTTAAACAAGCATTTACCAAAATGTGCGTCAATGATTATAGTAGTACAATGTATCACTTATTATCATTAACAACAAGCACATTTATGCATGGAAAACTAGGGAAGTATAGGTGATGGAAGAAAGTTACCACATGGGTATTTAACATCCCCACTACACTAGTACACAACTATTTCATAGAGAGCAGAGAGTCGAGTGTAGAGTGACCAAAAAACCAAGAGAAGTGTTGATGTAGGAGCATCGCCAACATCAAGCGAGCTAGCGCGGAGGCACCGGACAGCTGGACAAGCCCAACCAAATTTTTGAATTTTCCCTTGAAGTTGATGCGCCAAACATAAATGTGGCAATTAAATGTAGGATCACTTGTAAATGTAAACGGACCTTCAGTGATTTGCTCTCGTCCTTAGTATATGGAGGAATTTATGATATTAAATGTATGTAGGTAGAATTGAATGAATAGATTTGATAGTTTTAGGAGGAAAGAGGGAAAACGGATATAGACACCCTCATTGTATTGTTGTAACATTATTATTGGAGAAGAGCATAGAAGAACATGCAGAGAACTGTGTGAAAACACCCATGTACAGATATTTGGATTAATAGAAAGAGTTTGATTCAAATTCATGGCGTTGTGTTATTCCTTGTGTATGTATGTTGATTGATATGCTCATGGATGTTTACTTCCTATTATGCATTTGCTGTTATGTTGTGTATATCATTTCATGTTTGAGTTTGAAGTCAGAGAGTAAGTAAGAATGAGTTTCAATTGTTTCTCTATCTGAGCAGGAGTTCTTGTAAGGAGTGCAGTTGAAATTGTCCACAAGGAGTGCGTTGACAAAAGGCTTAGATAGTTTAACTTTCGTTCTCATTCACCCAGAAGTGAATTTGGGGTATAGGAGCCATGCAAGGAGTGTGCAGGTCAGGGAAAGTCTCAGAGTTGTGAACCTGAGCAAAACATTGAGAGACTGTTGTTGCAGGAGTGCGCAGAGTCGAAGGACTTCAACACTTAGAAGTGTTTGAAAGTTGCCGCAAGGAATGTGTGCAAAGGTTTTCCTTTCCGAGGACTTGAAAGACGTGGAAAAGCTCAGGAAGGATAAGGTCTTCGAATCCGTTGAAGAATAGTGCAGGAAAGTTGAGCCCGAAAGATTCAGGAAGGCATCGTAAGTTTGCGCACAGGAAGACAAGCTTGAGGAGGAACGCTTAGTTCATGCATAGACCCACAAAAGGAAGAACGGACGGTCGAAATCATCTGAGACAGTGGAAGCACTGATAATCTCGTTTCAACAGAGATGGTAGAAAAGTTGGAGCTGGAGACGATTGATCATCCGAGCCCATACAGAATTTCTTGGTTGCAAAAGGGACATCAGGTAACTGTCACTAAACAGTGTTTAGTTGAATTCAAGATAGGAGGATATAATGATAACATATTATGTGATGTTATTCCTATGGATGTTTGTCATCTATTGCTGGGTAGACCATGGCAATATGACAGGAATGTGATTCATGATGGGATA
>JASDQU010439385.1:64887-85076 GCA_032191745.1 Picea mariana
CCCTTTGTATCTCCCGACGTCGAAATGTTGAAAGGCTTCTCTGTCCTCCACGTGTCCCCTTCCTGATCAATGGCTAGGATGTGTTCGGGACTTCAAATATTTTCTCCCTATCTACATGACAATTCAAATTCGTCGAAGTGCCACATCCCTGAACTGTGGGATCTTGCGCCACTCATCCCTTCAAATGGATGGTTGGTATTGAATCTGACCTTTGAGCCTCCGCAACCTCATAGCACCACAGTTTGTTTCCTCCAGACCTCAAGATCTACTACCATATTTCCTTCCCCTGATCAATGGTCCATATCTACTCCAAACTTTGGGACTCCGGAGTGATTGACCTTCTCTCCCATTATTCTCTCAGAGTGCCTATCCTTTGTATCTTCCAATCTGACAACGCGTGTCCCTCTCCAATGGGAGGCCTAGATGAAATCTGGACTTCGGGGCTCCTCCACTCCTACTTCTTCCAGAGTACACGATCTATTGACATGTGTCCTCAGATTTTGGATGGCCACAGTTCACACCGCCCTTCAGGACTTCGGGGTTCCCAACTTATCCACAAGCCAAATATTTTGAATGCGTGAAGTCTAAAGGACTTTGTTGATTAAACCTCATGCAATTCCTCCTGATACAACGACTATTGTCTCTCCTGCAACCTCCCGAATGGATCTCAACCATTGATTTCCATTCTTCGATAACTTCTCCTTTGAACTCGATCCATGACTTCTTTGAACCTTCAAAGTCTTAATGACTTATAGGGTTAAACCTCGTGCTACTTCTCCATATCTAAGGGTGATGAAAGACTCTGAATCCTCCCGAACAGATCTCAACCATTCGACTCTTAAAATAATGAATCTTCTCTTCCTTAAAGATTCTGACCACTATCCTTCCTGATCTTGACTACATGAGATAAATAGGATCTTTGGCGCCCTCCTATGTGCTCCTCTAGCACTTTAAAGCTTTTGACTTAGAAATTTTATAAGTCCCTCCTGCGGAACTCTTGTACCCGCTATCTCTTCTAAGCTTTGTTCCTCCGAGATTTATAGAGCTCAGGCGCACTCCTTATAGCCTTTGAACTTCTAAGAAATCTTTGGACTTATATATTTTTGAAGAAAATATCCTTTACACACTCCTTACGCTCGTCTCCTCTGAGACTTCTTCAACACTTAAATAAAGTGTTTTCCAGAGGAACTCCTTGCATGAGTCTTCTCCAATATTTTCTCTCCACTGACCAAATGTTCACTCTCTACAGTTCAACTAAACAATTGTGCACTCCTTGCACTTCCACTGTAAATTCACGTTATCTCTCTTGATCTTCTATGTCTATCTCGACTTGGCCTATGCACTCCTTGCACCAGGAATATCAGAAGAGACACAAATGAAACTTACCAAGACATCAAAGGTTTCCACACTTAACCATGAAAAACATATCCATGCATAAAATATACATAAACAAATAAAACACAGAGAGCATAAAGAAACATCACATGTACTTAAACAATTCAAATGAACACAACACCATATATTTGGAGTCAAAAGTCTATGTTTGTATTCATTCAGTAAAATATGTACATGGACTCATACAGCTCTATGCAACTCTTCATAAGCTTCAACAACACTCTCAGCATCAATAACAATAACATTCAACAACCTCATTTGGGCATACAATACATATATTTATACATTGAGGGGCTTATCAAGCCTTCCCTCCAGACTACCTTAGATTTATCCTATCATAGTTATTGCATTCATTTACTAAGGACTAATACATTGAATGGAAATTACATTCATATATGAGTTGACACTTAGTATATGTACAACCTTATCTGCTAATTAAAACAATTACAATCCTTGGCAGCCTTATGTGATGACTCAAGCCTCAAAATGTTTAAAATCTTTAAATTAAAATCCTTTCAACACAGAATGACACACCCTCCTTGGAATTCAAAAACAATTTGAAATTTGTGCGTTGGGTGTTGAGTTGTCCTCCACTTGGCCTCTTTAATTGTTGATGGAGATGCTCATGCATCATAAATAAAGGCCCATACTTTAATAGGTCTCGAATCATAGTCAACAAGATCAACCTTCGGGGTATCCATCACCACACGATGAATGGAAAATGGATCCTGACCAAGCTTGCATGGAAGAAAGTTGGAGAAAGGGGCAGGGGGAGGCCCCTTAGGTGAGCCCACGGGTGCAAGGTCTAGGGCATGGTGACTGTAGGATCGAACATGAACCACAGATGATGGTATATCAACCTTTATTCCATTTTTTTTGAATATATATATATGTGTGTGTGTGTGTGTGTGTCACGAAAAATTTTAAAAACATTTAAAAAAAAATAAATATTAAAACAAATTAGAAAACATACAAAGTTTAAAAATTACATACATACATATATAATAAACAAATCTAAGAATATAAAAAAATGATGGGGGGGTGTTGGGCTAGGAATTCCTGGAATCGTCCCTTCCCCCATATCCTCCTCACCACCCTTCCCCTCTAACCATGGGATCAAATAGGTGGAGGGGAGGTTGGGTGAGTCTGTGGGTGGGGAGGAAAAGAGGAATGAAATGAGGGGCTAGAGGGTAAGCAGGCCAAGGAGGATGGGTGGGTAGGGGAAAATGGTGGGGATTTGGGGGGAGCGCTGATTCTGACGATCATCCCTCGAATCTTTTTTTTTCAAAATTATATTTTAAAACATAAATAAATGTTTATTATGGGAAAATGGTGGGCATTTGGGGGGTTATTTTGACAATCATCCCTCCTCAGAGCTTCGTTTTTTCAAAATTGTATTTTTAAATTTGAGAGAGAGAGAGAGAGAATCCTAGTGGGTTACCTTGAGAGTTTGAGTCTTGTGAATTACAAGCAAGAGGTCGTGGGGTCAAGTCCCCGAGTTGGTTTCCTTTGTAGATATTATTGGGCCTGACTTGATGTCACCACTGGGTTAGGTTGCCAAAAATGCAACTAGTCTATCTACCTCATGTACCATCCTCAAAATGAGGGGAAGTACCTTAAGGGTTTCCCGGGATGTATATTCCATTGGATATATATATATATATATATATATATATATATATATATATATATATATAAAGAGAGAGGGGGTTATATTTATTTATTTAACTTATTTTATTTTCTAAAGTTGTTTTATAGAGAGAGAGAGGGAAAGAGTGAGAAAGATAGAGAGGGGGTGTATATTTATTTATTTAAATTATTTTGTTTCCTAAAGTTTTTTTTTAAATATTTATTCTTTCTTTAAATGTTTTTAATTCCCCCTTCCCTTTTTTTTAAGTTGTTCTCTTTGGAAAAAAAATGTTCATTTTTTTATTATTATTAAAAAAAAATTATAAATTCAAGTTTCCCCTTTGTTTTTGTTTTTTTAATTTTATTTCTTTTGTTTTAAATTATCTTATAATTTCAGTTCCTTTTTTAAATTTAAAAAGTTTTCTCTTCATTTTATTTTTATGTTTAAAATGTTTGGATTTTTTTCCATTTTTTGCAAAAATACATGGTTTTTCCTTAGTTTTTCCCTTTAGGCCCAAAAGAAAACAAAAATGGCGCTACAAGAAGCACCACGGCTTGATTTTGAGGTTTGTGTTTGCAACGATACTAATTGTCAATGCCATAGTATCAAACAAGTTGTAATTTTAACCTTGAAATAAAAAAGGGGGTGATACTAGTAAACCCACCTTTTATTCAAGGTTTGATTTTAAGGTTTTTGTTTGCCACAATACTAGTTGTGAAGACCTCGGTTTCAAACAAGATTTAATTTTGACCCCCCCCCCCTGCCTAAAAAAAAATGGGGGTATTATTGGTAGCACCGTTTTTCAATTTGGGGGTCGATTTGAAGGTTTTGATTTGCAACGATACTAGTTGTCAAGGCCACAATTTCAAAAAAGTTGTAATTTTGACCCAAAAATTAAAAAAAAGGGGTTGATTTTCGGAGCACCACCTTTAAATTCGAGAGTTTATTTTAGAGTTTTTTTTTACGACTTTACAAGGACTTAAGACCATAGTGGAAAAAAATTTAATTTTAACCTCAAAAAAGGTGATTATGGTAGCACCACTTTTTTATTTGGGAATTGATTTTAGTGTTTTTGACCCAAAAATATGTGTTTTTAGGGATAGAGTTCTCTTTTTGAGGTCACAATTCTCATCAAGTCAATAACTATGTTCAAAATAGGTGGTCATATATGCTAATATCTTTTCCACTTCCTGTTATGTTTTGTTTGTGTTTAACACAAGAGTTTTGGATGGGTCTGCCCTACTAGGATCAAATTCATCAATCCTACAAGGCTTCAAATGACTGACATGGAAAACTGATGGTGAGATCTCATGTTCTCTGGTAGCTCCAACTTGTACATAGAATCCCCATTCTTCTCAAGCACCTCAAACATCCCTTCAAACCACGACAAGAATGCACCAAACATGACAAATAAAGGATTTAATAACTCTTTACCCAACTTGAGTAGGACTTTGTTGCCAACTTGAAAATTTATTTCTCTTCTACCATTATTTGTATGTTGCTTCATCCTCTCAAATTCCTTCATCATCTAAATGTGTGTCAATTCCACTCCATCCTACCATCCTTTAATGAACCCCCAGTCTGATGGGTTATGCCCATAGCAGCCTTGCAACATCATATGGGGTGTCAAAAAGTGTTGCATGTTAGCCAACTTAAATGGACTATACCCAGAAGTTGATATCTTCTACATGTTGTGACTAAATTGGGTTACATGCAACAAATCTAGCTAGTTTAATTGATTTCAACGGAAAAAAAAAAACTTGAGAAACCCCCTAAAAGGCCATTGATACATTATGTCTTCCCATAGGTCTATGGATGATAAATTGAACTCATCAATAGCTTGGTTCCAAAAAGTATGAACAACTCCATCCAATATTGCCCTTTGAATCTTGTATCACTATATTATACAATGCTCAATGGGAGATCCTAGTACTTAACAATGTTCATGATGCACATCTTCACAACCTCCTCTGCCACATAAGGAAACTTCATTGGAATGAAGTTTGCATACCTAGAAAACCACTCCACCATAACTAATATCCCATTATAACCTTGCAAAATAGGTAGTTGAGTGATAAATTCCATAGAGACACTTGTCCAAGGTTTCTTTGGCAATGGTAAAGGTTGGAGTGGACCTTCCTACATTCTAGTGTTTACCTTTTCTTGTTGGCACAAAAGACAATTCTAGATGCATTGCCTCATATGTTCCCAATAGTAATGTATGGGCCACTAGATAGTAGGATGTCAAGGCCTATACAACAACTTATGTGTTTTATTGTGTGCCCCAAGAGACTAAATCCTACATAAAACTCTAAATATTATGATATATATGAAACAATTGGGTTATGAATGTTTGACTTTTATGAATGCTTTAGTTCTCAGAGTTTATGGGACATGATTTATATTAATTTTTGAATTAAATTATGCATTATTTATATTATGGTCTAATGTTGAAGTGATAGTTTTGAACATTTGGCACCTTCATGGGATAATATACATCAATGAGAAGACAACTCAACATGAGAGAAAAGTGGGATCATGTTCCCCCTCAAATATCTAAGGGAGCTAAGAACTTAAAGCAACCAAACAACCATCATCTTCATTCTATTTTTTTTTTATGCATTTCAAGTGCAGGAGGGGGGAAATAGGTCCCTTCAAACAAGGTTGCTTAATTTTAGGAATAAAGGTGACAATTATCCTTCAATCAAGGATTTATTGAAGTTCTAGTTATTATTTTTCATTATAAGTAAGGATATGATGAAGAAAGGAAACTTTTCTTCTTTTTGGTGTAACACTTCCACACATTGCATTTCAATTGTTGTTATGATTCTAAGTTTTGAATAAAGAACATTATTTTTCCAAATTTGTCTATTAGGTGATTTCCTTAAGGGTTCTTGTGATAACCTTTAGTAGGGGCCACTCAAGGGAATCCAAGGAACACCTTTAGTTTTATTACTTTCAATTCTAATGTAGATTATAGTTTCCAATAGTTTTGTTATGAGAATTACTTCAACGATCTTTATTCAGTCTTGCAATTTCCTTCTAGTTGTTTCAATTATATAGTTCCATTTCTTGATGACAACACTTACAACTTTATGATTATGGTGCTCATAATCTCAGTCTATATCCTTTGAATATGAAATTAATCATTGTTGAGTATTATTTGTTGATTGAATGATCTTTTTTTCACTATATATTTCATCTTAGAAAACAATGAGATCCACCTCATTTATCCTATGTTTCTTGACTTAGGATTTAAGAGTGCAGGTCACCAACCTAGTGAATGGATAGATAGAAGATAAGGGACTAAGATTGACCATCTCATTTATTTCCAAATTTTGTCAACAACATTAGTTATAGAATCATTTCATTACCTATTTCCCCTACATATTTTAGATATGCATCATTTGAATATGTTACTATATTAACCTATGGTGTATGATGATGAAGAGGTTTTTTAACCTATGACACATCATATCATTGATTGTCAAACTCCATGTTTATTCAATCCTATAGAAACCATCCAATAACCCTCTAGTCTCCTTTTCTTCTCATAGAAGATGGAATGATGGTTGTGAACAAATTTCATAAGGAAGGAAGCCAACATAGCATTCAAGAAAAGCATTAGATCACATTTACTTCATCAATTCATAATTTATATTAAACTCTTTTAGTTTCATATATAATGCATAGTACCTCATAAATAAATCATGCTATTGGATTGATAAACTAGGGTTAAGCTAAGGAGATCAACAATTTTGTTTTAATTCCTTGTCCCGTCACTTTTTAGCATCGTTTTCGAGGAGGTGATAAAAACTACACTTAATTCAGTATGAACTTTATAAAAAACCACTCATTAGATTGCATGCATTGGAATAGAGATAGATTTAGTAAATTTTCATCATGAACGAATACTTTTGGTGTAACTAAAACAAGCACAAGTAAACAAGGACAACAACAAGATGATTGTGAAGAAAACATCCAACAAATTATTGAAGAATTCGTCGAGTTACCTCAAGGAGTAGGGATTTTTGTGAATCCTTTTGTTGATCAAGAAATCAGATAGAGTGAAGGCTCTCCATCTTGTCTTACCGTAGTTGAAGAAGGAGAACCACAACCTAAGATATTTGAGTTCCCAATTAAGGAAACTAAAGAAGAATAGAGGATGAAAAATAGGAATCATGTCGCTTTCCCTCATTTTCATGGAATTATTATGTAAGACCCTGGTACTTTCCTTTTTTAAATTCAGGTTGTCTATAGAAATTATGACTATGCAACAGATGCTCAAAAGCTCAATATTTTTTCCTCTGCATTGAAGGAATCAATATTTAGTTGATTTATGAGCTTAGTGTAAGTTTTAAATCTTTCACAGTAATGCAATGCACACATAGATTCTTAAAAAAATAATAATAATAAATAAAAACATATACAAAGAGATTCACCCTGGAAACCCAAACCAGGAAAACCAACAACATGTTTAGAGTCACACCTATAATTTGTATTCATCATCACTCAACTTCAGTTTTTACAATACAATATATATAGGATCACACGACATCGAAAACCCCTAATCCATTGACCCAAACTAGACTACAACCCTAATTCCTTAACCAAAATTAGAAAACCATGGGATAAGCCAAAAATCCACCCATGCACCACAATTTTGTCAGAAGAAAAAAAACGTGTGTTGAAAACCACTAAAAACAGATGCTAAAAAATGCCCAAAAAATTGTTTTAGGTGGCTACACCCCACTGTTGCGCCTAGTGCAATGAAGTGCGTGAGGTTGTTCATGAAAAGAATATAAAACGTACCCAACATTCTCCCATTTTTTTTTCTTTTCATACAAGGGGTCATAGGATTACATAGTCAACAATCCAGGGAATAAATTCCCATTGTTTCTCTACACGAGGACTTCTCGATTCTCACAGACTTTGTCAATGAATATGAAACATTATTCAAGGTGTCCACCTTCATTAGAAAAACCTTGTCTTCAACTATGTCTCTCACAAAGTGATATTGAATATCAATATGCTTTGTATTTGAATGATAAACTAGATTCTTTTACAGGAATATTGCACTCTAACTATCACAATCTATATGTACTGCTTGTTGTACCAACCCAATACCTAAACATAATATTTGTAACCATATTTCCTCCTTTATTGCATGAATGGATTTCATGTATTAAACTTTTATAGTTTAGAGTTCCACTACAGACTATCTTTTTCTCATCCAATTGATTGATCCTCCAAATAGGTTAAATACATACCCACTCATAGATATTTTGTGATCTAGATCTCCAGCCTTGTCTGCATCAACAAATCCATGTATGTCCAACACTCTGTAAAATCCTGGTCTTCCTTGGTATCACAATCTGAAACTAGTAGTGCCACAAAAATACCTGAAAACCCTATTTATTGTAGTAAAATGCTCCTTCTCTGGTTTTGACATATACTTTCTCAAAAATCCCACTCCATGTGCAATGTCTAGTCTAGTATAGACCATTGCATACATATGAAATATCCCAAATCCAGTTGATCAGATATCTACTGCTGAACTAGTGTTTTGACTCTCAGATATGATACTCTCGGGGTTTCTGGAAGCGTTTGAGTTAATTGTTTAACATGCTTGGTGATTTTCACATGTGTTTGTCATACAAATAATGTTTAAGCAGTATATATGATGTATGTGAAATAAGGAACAAAACCATCTCAATAATATGTATTATGACAAAAAAGCAGGAAATACAATCATATGTTGGAAGGAGAGAAAATAATCATTAGATAGATCTCATGGATCGTCACTGGAATACAAAGTAACTAATACAAAATACCCATGATCGGAAGATGAAGGTAGATATGCGCATGCAAGGATAGATCGACAAAATGCGGTTCTGGAAACTTATGGCAACTACTGCAAATACTGGAAAACTCGACAGGGTGGCTATACTCAACAGAACGGACTGGAAATTGTCCCAAACTGAGCACCTTGGCCTCTAGGCTCCTCACAGTAACTGTCAGACTGAATATCTGACCTTTGAATTGCTAAATGACATCCCCTGAGGGGTTTTCACACCTCCTAGGATCTATGAGTGTGCCCTAGTGATTCCATCAAAAGAATCCAATGCTATATGTTTCTAAATGTACACCCTTGCCTCCTCTATAATGGGTCAGAAGGGTTTCCTCTGATTTGATATGGATCACCTCCTGGAACCCCAAACATCCCTCCTCAAGAGTTGTGCACTTCATGGCTCCTTGATGCACCCTGATAGATTCCACAGACAGAATCTGATGACCGATTCCTCAAAAGAAGCACCCTAGATGATCCTCAATTGGTTCAGAAGTAATATGCAAGATAAACCATGGTCTCGTGCAGTTAGACAAAACCCTCTCTAACCATTCCACCCTCACTGGTTGAGTTGTGCTATCAATGCAATAAATTTGGATACTCCTGAACTGCCACGATGAAATACCTGGATGGTATCTTTGATAGGCTAGGGTGTGTCTTCCAACACCGAAATTGATCTAGGTGGTGGTTTCCTCTAGAAATCCACAAAACAGCAAAGAGTTCTATTTCCTCCTCTGGAACTCTCTCAACATCAAATCATAACATAATGATGAATTAGAACAAATTCCTCCCTTTATACTCTTCCCAATTTAATTCTCTGTTGACATCACTTAATCTAGGTGCTTTTCCTCCTAAGGTGAGTGATTAATTAATTAAGTCTCCCCCTCAACACCTTTTTCTTCTATTTCTCCATTGACTTTAGCTTAAGTGACTTTTCCTATGCTTTTTGTCTTAATTCATCGTTTAGCCACTTCTTCACCCTTATTTATCCTCTTGTTCTTTGTTTGTTCCTAACTATAGTCTATGGGAATGAATAGACTACTAATTCACTCCCTACTGGCCTACTCTTGGGAATCGGACATCACAGTCCTCCCTTCCTGAGATTGCTTGTCCTCAAGCAACATCAATCCTGGGTGATGAAATATATTCTCTCCCTCCCAAGTGGCATCCTCTACTGGAAGTCCCCTCCTTCTAACCATGCACTCCATGATGATCCTTCTCCTCAACCTGTGCTTTCTCTGCTTGATCACCTCCTCTAACACTAACTCCAACGGACCCTCCTCATCCAAGGGTGGAATATCCTCTAAAATGTTGACGTGTTGTCTCACTGTCTTTTTAAGGAAAGAAATGTGAAAGACATTGTGAATCTTGCTACCCTCTGGTAGCTCTAGCTCATATGCCACCTCGTCTGTCCTCATGATGACTCGGTATGGTCCATAATTTATAGGCTTCAACTTCTCTTCCTCGCTCCTCTTCAAGGAGGATTGTTTGTATGGTTGTAATCGTAGAAAAACCAAGTCCCATACCTTGAAATTGTGCTCTATCCTTTGCCTGTCTACATAGATCTTCTTTTGGTTATGATATTTCTACAAGTTTTCCTTCACTACCCGTAGGATCCTCTAACTCTTCTCAACCCAGTCTTTGGCCCCCGGGACCTTGCTATCCCCAAACACATTCTCCACAAAAGAGGGTGCATCGTATCCATACAATGCTCTAAATGGTGACATCCTGATAGACATATCGTAAGTCTTGTTGTAACAATACTCACCCATGTGCAACCATCTCACCCATTTGCATTGTTTCCCCCCCACATAGTTTCTCAAATACCCCTCCACCCATTTGTTGACAATATTTTTCTGTCCATCTGCCTGTGGGTGGTAGCTAGTACTCGTGGCTATCTTTGTGCCCACCAACTAAAAGATCTCCTGCCAAAACGCGTTGATGAAGCACCCATCTCTATCACTGACTATATTCCAGGGTAAATCATGCAACCGGAATACCTCTCTGAAAAATAACTCTATTACCTGTATGGCCTTGTAGTTTGTGGGTATGGAAAAGAAATATGCAAATTTTGTCAGCCTGTCGACCACCACAAATATATAGTCCATTTCTTTCACTTGAGGAAGACCTATAATGAATTCCATACAAATGTTCTCTCATTTCTACTTTGGAATGGGTAGAGGATGAAGTAACCCTGCGGGATGTGTCTAGTCGGACTTGTTCTACTGATAATTTATGAACTCCCTATGTATTTTAGTACATCATCCTTCAGACCCTTCCATGAGAATCTATCCCCGATCTTCCTGTAAGTTTTAAAGTACCCCTGGTGCCTAGTTGCAGGCGAATCATGACACACCTTCAAAATATTTCCTTTCAAGGTAGATTATGGAACCAAGTAGATTTGTTTCTTGTAGAAAATAACATCATCTATCACTCGTTATCTATCATCAACTACCTGTCCATCCAATACCTCACAAGAAAATTTGTTTTTGGAGTACTCCACCAACAAATGTGTTTTCCGGTCTGCACAAATATCTATCATCGAACACCCTGCTGAAATCCTAGACAAGGCATCTTCTATGACATTCCTCTTTCCCTTAACATACTCAATGTAAAATTCAAAGGCTTGGATCTTCTAGACCCACTTTTGTTGTCTCAAACTAAGTTCTTTTTGATCCGGGAAATACTTGAGACTGTTGTGATCAGTCTTCACTACAAATCCACTACCTACCAGATATTGCCTGAATTTGGTTAAGGAAAGCATGATTTCTAGCATTTCCTTTTCATAAATAGAGTAGATTCTCTCTGAATCATTGAGCTCCCTGCTCTTGAACATAATGGGATGGTCTCCCTGCATCAAAACGGTTGCAATCCCCACCCTTGATGCATCGCCCGAGAGAAATATGGAAGGGCTAGAACAGGGCATGTGCTCATAACCTCCTTCATTTTCTCAAATGTATTTTGTGACTCCTTTGTCCAATAAAAAACACCCTTCTTGGTCAGATCTATGAGCGGTGCTCCAAACTGTGAAAATCCCCTGACAAACCGCTTGTACTAACTGCATAAACCAAAGAATCCCTTCATCTCTATGAGGTTCTTGGGTGTTGGCCAATCCAGAATGGCCCTGATATTCTCCTGATGAACCTCCACTCCCTACTCACTGATGATATTCCCCAATTACAATAGTTCTCTCATCCCAAACTCACATTTGGACTCCTTGGCATATAATGACTGTGCCTACATAATTCCCAAGACCTCTTCCAAATGTGTCAAATGCTCATCCCACATATTGTTGTAAATAAATATGCCATCGAAGAATACCAAAAGTTACTTCCTCAACTGCCCTCTAAAGATGCGGTTCATGCAAGACTAGAAAGTGGCAGGTGCATTGGTCAATCCAAATGGCATGACCAAGAACTCAAAATTTCTGAAATGGCATCTGAATGTTGTCTTCTCTATATCTTGCTCCATGATGTTGATCTGATGATATCCTAACCGTAGATCAATCTTGGTGAAGAAAACTGCACCATGTAACTCGTCCATCAACTCATATATGCACGGAATGGGGTATATGTTCTTGATCATTTTCTTGTTGAGAGCTATGTAATCAATGCACATCCTCAATGTGCCATCCTTCTTCAGTACCAGAATGACTGAAGAAGCAAAAGGATTAGTGTTGGGCCTAATGTACTCCATCGTAAGAAACTCTTTGATTGCTTTCTCAATCTCATCCTTGAATCTCTTGGGGTGCCTATAGGGTGCGGTGATCACTGGTGTATCCCCTACCTCCAACTCTATCGTATGCTCAAATCCCTTGTTTGGTGGTATTCATGGTGGTATCAGCCCAAACATTGGCTCATACTGACTCAAAAGCTTCCTGATTTGTGGATGGTACTGCTCTCTGCCCTCTGAATCCTTTTGTGTGGTGATCAAACACTTTAATGCATAAGATACATCATCGTGACAGAAGATCCCCTCCATCCTCTTTGTTTATATTGCTCGAGGTGCTCCTGTAGACATACCTCTTAGTACCACTCTTGATCCACTGGCATCTATGAAGATCATGGTCAACATATGAAAGTTGAACCCAATCTCTCCCAGTGAATATAACCATTGTACCCCTAATACTGCATCAATATCTAATAGTTCAACTACATAGAAAGTATATGTCACAGTGTAGTTTCTTAGCTTGACCTCTAGGTCTGGTACAATGTCCAAACATGTCATCGTGTATCCATATTCCATTGCCACGTGGAATCCCTCAAACTCCCCAGTGTGTAACCCCCTCCTGAATACTAAGGATGCATCTATGAAATTGTGGGTCACCCTACCATCAACTAGAGTTGTCATGCATTGTCCCTATACAATGCCCTTGAGGCTAACAGTGTTGTACCTGGGTACTCCGAAAAGGGTTCCTATGGTTCCCCCTTTCACCTCTCTACAAGGTTTTGTCTCCTCCTTGGGTTGTGCCTCTGTCGGTATTTTAGGTTTCTTCAGCTACCACTCTGACTCATGTGTGGTCTCATCCTTTGAATCATTTTCTACCTATGCCCTGATCTCCTCATCCTCCTCCTCAATGCCTGATTCCACCTCAACGTAGTGGATATGTCCCTTTACCATGCATCTATGCCTTGGGACCTAAGGGTCTCTACAAAAGAATCAAATCTTCTTCCTCATCAACTCTCATTTGGTTTCATCATACAACTTGGGCTTACCCTTCCATTCCCTTTGAGGATTCTTTTTATCCATGTCTCTCTATGGTACAAAGGGTTTGGTCAAGAGTTTGGGTTTCAGCGTTGATTCCCCCATATCTCTCATGTACACAATGGCCCCATGTAGGGTGTGAGGCTTGAAATCATTAAACCAACCCCTCAATGGCTCTGTCAATGCCTCGGTGAACAATATCACCAGTATGTGCTTCGATATATATGATACGGCCACTTCCTTCCACTAGAACTCTATGATGAAGGCCTCAACTAATCATGTATGTCTCAACTGTGTAAGGTCCCTGAAATGGAGCTATGGATATCTCATGTTAAACCTCTCCATCAACCTCTCAATGAACTCCAAGTATGAGGTAACGTTGTTGTGACACAAGGTCACCAACCCATGGTACCACCACTTGTGGGCCTCCCCATCCAAGTGAAAAGTGGTGAAGTTGATAGCTTCTGACTCTGTCATCGAGTTAAGCTCGAAATATGTGTCAAGATTCTGTACCCATTCCTAAGCTGCGCATCGTGATGATCCATCGAAAGTAGGCATGTTCAACTTCCCCAATTTCTTGATGAAATACATGTTTTTAGTTTTTCCATTGCCTCTATATGCCTCTCAGGGTCTATTTTGATACCTAATCGAACAATAATCTATCAAACTCATGTCTACATGGAACTCTAGTCCTAGTTCCAAGTAATATGTCTTATACTCTTCAAATGGATCCTATGGAACTACCTATCTCTGACATGGTTGTCCTCCTGCATGACCTGGTTGTCCCAATGGTTGTCCCCCCTAGAACTATGGATATAAAGGTCAGGGAATCCTCCCAGATGATGTATAGGCTCAGATAGGTGAAGGGTGTGCACTCGCTCCACCCTGAGATCCACTGGAGCCACTGGCCCCACCTCCCTAGTGTCCTCCTAAACCACTCGCTCCTCCTGCGGCATTGGCACCTATAGTGTTCATGCTATGATGGATCATTTATGTACTAATGGAAATATGTGTTATGTTGTTCATCATGTCCCTCTGTCCTCTGGATAGTTCATTCAAGATGGTCTGCATACTGTTAGGATGTGTCTCGAGGCCTTTTCCCCTACCCTATGGTGTCTCTCGTCTGTCACCCATACTCCTCTCTATCTATGCCTCTGTGTCAAAGCTGATATGATCTCTTTCCTCTAATTATGGCTTTGTATATGACTGGGTGTGTAAGGGAGTGTATTCCCTTCTGTTCCTATCTCTCATGTCTCTGCTATGACCTTTGTGGTTCTGAATGTACTCATCCCCAATATTTCCTCGGCCCTCTAGGTATTCTTCACCTTTTCCTGAAATCATGGGGTCATGAGAATCACTTCTTCATATGCTGGCAGGAAGAAGGCTCTGATACCATTGAAATATCCCAAATCTAGTTGATCTGGACATCTATTGTTGAACTAGTGTTTTGACTCTCAGATCTAATACTCTGGGGGTTTTTGGATGCATTTGTGTTAATTTTTTAACATTCTTGGTGATTTTTGCATGTGTGTGTCATACAAATAATGTTTAAGTAGTATATATGATGCATGCGAAATAAGGAACACCATCGTCTCAATAATATTGTATTATGAGGAAAAAGCGGGAAATAGAATGATATGTTAGATTCTCTAGAAAATAATCATCAACTAGATCTCATGGATCATCACTGGAATACAAAGAAACTAATACAAAATAACCATGATCAGAATATGAAGGTAGATATGCGCATGTGCGGATAGACTGACAAAATGCAATTCGGGAAACTCACGAAAACTGCTGCAAATACTGGAAAACTCACCCTGGTGGCTATACTCGATAGAACGAATTGGAAACTATCCAAAACTTAGCACCCTAGCTTCTAGGCTCCTCCTGGTAACTGTCGAATTGAAGATTTGACCTCTGAAGCTCTGGATGGCATCCCCTGGGGGGTTGCACACCTCCTAGGATCTGTGAGTGTGCCCTAGTGATTCCACCATTGGAATCCAATGCTATATGTCTCGAAATGTGTGCCTTGGCCTCCTTTGTACTAGGTCAGAAGGGTTTCCTATGATCTGATCTAGATCATCCCCTGGAACCTCAAATGTCCCTCCTCAAGAGTTGCGCACTTCTTGGTTGTCTGTTGCACCCTAGTATATTCCACCGTTATAATTTGATGAATGGTGCCTCAAAATAATCATCATGGTTGATCCTTAACTGGGTCGGAAGGAATATGCAAGATAAACTCTGGTCTCGTGTAGCTACACAAAACCCTCTCTAACCCTTGCGCCCTCACTAGCTGAGCTACGCAATCACTGCAATAAATATAGTCTTGAACTAGCACGGTGAAATACTTGGATGGTATCTCTGATATTGTAGGGTGTCTCTTCCAACACTGAAACTAATCTAGGTGGTGGTTTCCTCCAAAAATCCACATAACAACAAAGAGGTTGATTTCCTCCTCTGGAACTCTCTCAACATCAAATCATAACATAATGATGAATTAGGTCAAATTCCTCCCATTATACTCTTCCCAATATAATTCTTCATTGACATCAATTAAGCTAGGCACTTTTCCTCCTAAGGTGAGTGATTAATTAATTAAGTCTCCCCCTCAACACCTTTTTCTTCTATTTCTTCGTTGACTTTAGATTAAGTGATGTTTCCTATGTTTTTTGGATTAATTCATTGTTTATCCACTTCTTCACTCTTATTTATCCTCTCGTTTCATGTTTTTGCCTAACTATAGTCCACGGGAATGAATAGAATACTAAGTCACTCCCTGCTTTTGACATATACTTGCTCAAAACTCACACTCCATGTGCAATGTCAAGTCTAGTATAGACCATTGCATACATCAAACTACCAACCGCACTAGCATAAGGAACACAAGACATGTTATTTTCCTCTTCATGTGTCTGGGGACACTGATCTGTAGATAACTTTAGACCCATAGGAATAGGAACCCTAACTGGTCTACATCTTGCATATTAAACCTCTACAATATTGTCTTGAAATATTTCTTCTAATCTAACCAAAGTTTCATGTTTGTTCAATCTCTTAATTTCCATGTGAAAAATGAAATTTGTAGCACCAAGATCCTTCATGTAAAATTTAGAGGACAACTAATTTTTCACATTATGGATAATCCCCTTCTCATTTCCTATTAGCAACATATAATCCACATATAATACCAAATAAATAAGAAAATCATGAACTAATTTGGAATACACACAGTGATCGGATTTGATCCTCGTGGAGCCAAGTGTCAACATATAAGTATCAAATTTTTGATACCACATCCTTGGTGATTGATTTAACCCATACAAGGACTTTTTTAGCTTGCATACCAACTCTTTATTTCCCTTCATTGCAAATCCTTCTAGGCGATTCATGTAGATTTAGTCTTCCATATCCCCATGTAGGAATGTTGTCTTCACATCCATTTGTTCTACTTCAAAATCAAAGGTGGTAGAAACAAATAAAATAAATCCAATATAAGTTAACTTGACAACAGGAGAAAAAATTTCACCAAAGTCAATTCCCTCTACCTAGGAATAACCTTTTTCTACTAACCAACCTTTGTATTTCTCCACTTTTCCTTCTACATTCAACTTCTTCTTAAACACTCATTTGCTGCCAATGGGATGTATTCCAATCAAAAACTCCATTACATACCAATCCTCATTCTTGTCCAAGGCTACCACTTCTTCCACCATGGCCTTTTTATATAGTTTTCCATCCTCTTAATCCACTTCCTCCCTAACATTTATAGGATCGTCATCAGTAATAAAAAAGGAAAATTTTGAATGGAAATCAGGTGGAGTACACCTTTCAAGTTTCCTTATTTCCCTAACAAATCTCCTCAATACTCAAGTATGAGGCTCGTATTCTTCTGATTCTTGTTCTTTTGTAGAGTCTGATTCGTTATCCTTCAATTCAAACTCTATTTTCATTGGTTCTTCCTCCCTAGGTAGGATTTCTTGTTTGACACCATGTTTGATTTCGCTAAATACCACATATTGAATATACACTACCTTCTTTGTTTCTAGGTTCCAAAGCTTATAACCTTTCAAACCATCTTTATAGCCAATAAAGAAACACTTTTCATCCTTTTTATCTAGCTTACTTTTATTTTTCTTTTGAAGGTGTACATAGGCATCACAACAAAATACAATGAGATGTGTAAGAGAGGGTTTCTTACTGGTCCATACCTTGTGTGGAGTATTTTCACCCAA
Organism: Picea mariana; assembly: GCA_032191745.1. Taxonomy (NCBI): domain Eukaryota; kingdom Viridiplantae; phylum Streptophyta; class Pinopsida; order Pinales; family Pinaceae; genus Picea; species Picea mariana. The sequence goes on from JASDQU010439385.1 coordinate 82,700, forward strand.
CGTTGATGAGGGTGATCGATTTACCAGGTAACATGTAGTACCCACTTCCTTTTCCCAGAATTCTTGTGCTAACATGACACCATTGAGCATATTGTTTTATTTTTCTATCATCATCTTGTTCATCCTTTCTGGAACTCCATTCTATTGATGTGTGTATGGAGTAGTATTATTCCTGGCTATACCACACTTACATAATTCTTCGAATTCATTTCCACATAATTCTCCACTAGTATCCATCCTCGACACCTTAATCCTCTTCTCTATCTGATTCTCCACAAGAGCCTTAAACTCTTTAAATTTGTCAAAGACTTTAGATTTCTTCCTGAGGAAATAAATCCATCTATTCCTCAATATTTCATTTATAATTGAAACATAGTACATATTTTTACCTAGTGATGGAACCGACACATGTCCAAACACATCACTATGCACCAACTGTAATATTCTCTCTTCCCTTGTAGAACCATAGGAGAATCTTACACTATTCTTCTTCCCATATAAGAAACATTCACAGAAATCAAAATCTAGAAATAAATTGGACATACCTTCAACCATACCTTTACCATGTAGTACTCGAAGGCCCTTCTCTCCGATATTCCCTAATATTTGATGCCATAGCATAGTATTTTATCCAAAGACTGTAGGATTTTTTCCTTCTTCAGATCCAATCTTAGGAACAATGGAATTTTTGCACTTGTCACTAATAGTGCTTCCTAGTAGCTTAAACAACGTTCCAATCCGAATTCCCTTATGTAACATCATTTCCCCTCGAACCATCTTGCATTTTTCCATTTCAAACATTGTTTTTACACCTGCATCATCCATATTTATTACATAAATCAAAGTCCTGGCCAATCATGGGATGCACAGAACACCAAGGAGTGTTCTAATTCTACCATCCATGATATTCAATTTGACTTTTCCTCATCCTACGATTTTGGTTGTCGAGTCATCTCCTAGAAAAATCTCACCCCCATTATACCTCTCATATTTGCAAAACCACTCCCTATTAGGATTCATATGAAAGGATGCACTCAAGTCAACTAATAATACCTTGTCATCTACATGTGTTCTTGAATAATCCAAGTACACATCCCCTCCATATATTGAGGTTTTTTCTTCTGTAGAAGAGGCATCATCAGATCCCCTCCCTCTCTCGATACTTTTGGATATACATTGTTTCGTAATGGCCTTCTTTTCCACATCTCCAAGATACCTTTACAAATTTTCCAAGAGGTTTATATCTTCCCCTAGATTTAGTTCTCCCACTTGAGGATTTATTTATATTTCTTTCCTAGCAGCGTCCTCTTTCAAATAAGGCATTTGTGTTCTATATTTCCATGTTTTTCTACCTCATCTCCTCTCACAACAATGATGAGACCACATAATCAAAACTTAAAGTAGTTGCATTATTGTCTATGGCCACAACCAGAATATCCCATGAGTTTGGTAAAGAGAACAATAAACTAATACACTGAACTTCATTAGAAATATTAATATAAACAAACAATAACCAACTTAATACAATATTGAATGTGTTAATATGCTTTGTCGTTGAGTCTCCATCTTTCATCCTCAGGCTGTACAACCTCTTCCACATAAAAAGTTTGTTTGTCAAGTAATTATATTGATACAAATCCCCTAACTTATCCCATAATTCCTTGGTTGTAGCATCCCCTTACACATTCAGTAATATTGAATCTAAGACACAACCAAATTGTGTTCTTTGCCTTTCGATCCATTTTTTTACATTCTTTTGTTGGCATTCATGTAGATGAAATGTATAGATCCACAAGGATCCATTGATTTCTACCAAAAGGTATTCCATATGGAGCTTCCATAGCTCAAAAATTTTCCCATTAAAGTTTTCGATCTCTATTTTTGAACTACTTTCTATTTCTTTTTACCACAAGAATCAATATCACAAAGCTCCCACTGTAACAAGGTTTATCATAGACCTGAGACAAACCATTAGCCACAAAGGCATCCCCCTAAAGCCAATAACTGCTACGGTACAAAATGTAAGTTTAAAATTTTTTACGGTAATGAAATGCACACATAGATTCTTAAGACAGAAAAGAGAACATATACACAGAGATTTACCCTAGAAACCCAAAACGAGAAAACTGACAACCCATTTAGACTCACACCTCTAATTCTTATTCATCATCACTCAACTTCATTATTTTCAATACAATATATATATAGGATCTTGCGGCATCCAAAACCCCTAATCCATTGACAGGCATTAGACTACAACCCTAATTCCTTAAATAGAATCATAAAACCATGGGATAATCCATAAATCTACCCATGCACCAAAAAACCTCCAAAAGAAAAAATCGTGTGCTAAAAACCGCTAAAAATGGATGCTAAA
>JASDQU010439385.1:86314-113062 GCA_032191745.1 Picea mariana
AAAAAAAAAAATGGGGGTATTATTGGTAGCCCCGTTTTTCAATTTGGGGGTCGATTTTAAGGTTTTTATTTGCAATGATACTAGTTGTCAAGGCCACAATTTCAAACAAGTTGTAATTTTGACCCAAAAATTTAAAAAACGGGTTTGATTTTCGGAGCACCACCTTTCAATTCGAGATTTTATTTTAGATTTTTTTTTTATGACTTTACAGGGACTTAAGACCATAGTGGAAAAAAAAAATTAACCTCAAAAAAGGTGATTATGGTAGCACCACTTTTTTATTTGGGTGTTGATTTTAGTGTTTTTTACCCAAAAATATGTGTTTTTAGGGATAGAGTTCTCTTTTTGAGGTCACGATTCTCATCAAGTCAATAACTATGTTCAAAATAGGTGGTCATGTATGCCAATATCTTTTCCACTTCCTGTTATGTTTTGTTTGTGTTTAACACAAGAGTTTTGGATGGGTCTGCCCGACTAGGATCAAATTCATCAATCCTACAAGGCTTCAAATGAATGACATGGAAATCTGATGGTGAGATCTCATGTTCTCTGGTAGCTCCAACTTGTACATAGAATCCCCGTTCTTCTCAAGCACCTCAAACATCCCTTCAAACCACCACAAGAATGCACCAAACATGCCAAATAATGGATTTAATTACTCTTTACCCAACTTGAGTAGGACTTTGTTGCCAACTTGAAAATTTATTTCTCTTCTACCATTATTTGTATGTTGCTTCATCTTCTCAAATTCCTTCATCATCTGAATGTGTGTCAATTCCACTCCATCCTACCATCCTTTAATGAACCCCCAGTCTGATGGGTTGTGCCCATAGCATCCTTGCAACGTCGTATGGGGTGCCAAAAATGTTGCATGTTAGCCAACTTAAATGGACTATACCCAGAATTTGATCTCTTCTACATGTTGTGACTAAATTGGGTTACATGCAACAAATCTGGCTAGTTTAATTGATTTCAGCAAAAAAAAAACTTGAGAAATCCCCTAAAAGGCCATTGATACATTATGTCTTCACATAGGTCTATTGATGATCAATTGAACTCGTCAATAGCTTGGTTCCAAAAAGTATGAACAACTCCATCCAATATTGCCCTGTGAATCTTGTATCACTATATTATACAATGCTCAATGGGAGATCCTAGTACTTAACAATGTTCATGATGCACATCTTCACAACCTCCTCTGCCACATAAGGAAACTTCATTGGAATGAAGTTTGCATACCTAGAAAACCACTCCACCATAACTAATATCCCATTATAACCTTGCAAAATAGGTAGTTTAGTGATAAATTCCATAGAGACACTTGTCCAAGGTTTCTTTGGCAATGGTAAAGGTTGGAGTGGACCTTCCTACATTCTAGTGTTTACCTTTTCTTGTTGGCACAAAAGACAATTTTGGATGCATTGCCTCATACGTTCCCAATAGTAATGTATGGGCCACTAGATAGTAGGATGTCAAGGCCTATACAACAACTTATGTGTTTTATTATGTGCCCCAAGAGACTAAATCCTACATAAAACTCTAAATATTATGATAAATATGAAACAATTGGGTTATGAAATGTTTGACTTTTATGAATGCTTTAGTTCTTAGAGTTTATGGGACATGCTTTAGATGAATTTTTGAATTAAATTATGCATTATTTATATTATGTTCTAATGTTGAAGTGATTGGTTTGAACATTTGGCACCTTCATGGGATAATCTACATCAATGAGAAGACAACTCAACATGAGAGAAAAGTGGGATCATGTTCCCCCTCAAATATCTAAGGGAGATAATAAATTAAAGCAACCAAACAACCATCATCTTCATTCTATATTTTTTTTTATGCATTTCAAGTGTAGGAGGGGGGAAATAGGTCCCTTCAAACAAGGTTTCTTAATTTTAGTAATCAAGGTGACAATTATCCTTCAATCAAGGACTTATTTAAGTTCTAGTTAGTATTTTTCATTATAAATAAGGATATGATGAAGAAAGGAAACTTTTCTTCTTTTTGGTGTAACACTTCCATACATTGCATTTGAATTGTCGTTATGATTCTAAGTTTTGAATAAAGAACATTATTTTTCCAAATTTGTCTATTAGGTGATTTCCTTAAGGGTTCTTGTGATAACCTTTAATAGGGCCCACTCAAGGGAATCCAAGGAACACCTTTAGTTTTATTACTTTCAATTCTAATGTAGATTATAGTTTCCAATAGTTTTGTTATGAGAATTACTTCAACGGTCTTTATTCAGTCTTAAAATTTCCTTCTAGTTGTTTTAATTATATAGTTCCCTTTCTTGATTACAACACTTACAACTTTATGATTATGGTGCTCATAATCTCAGTCTATATCCTTTGAATATGAAATTAATCATTGTTGAGTATTATTTGTTGATTGAATGATCTTTTTTTCACTATATATTTCATCTTGGAAAACAATGAGAGCCACCTCATTTATCCCATGTTTCTTGACTTAGGATTTAAGAGTGCAGGTCACCAACCTAGTGAATGGATAGATAGAATATAAGGGACTAAGATTGACCATCTCATTTATTTCCAAATTTTGTCAACAACATTAGTTATAGAATCATTTCATTACCTAGTTCCCCTACATAGTTTGGATATGCATCATTTGAATATGTTACTATATTAACCTATGGTGTATGATGATGAAGAGGTTTTTGAACCTATGACACATCATATCATTGATTTTCAAACTCCATGTTGATTCAATCCTATAGAAACCATCCAATAACCCTCTAGTCTCCTTTTCTTCTCATAGAAGAGGGAATGATGGTTGTGAACAAATTTCATAAGGAAGGAAGCCAACATAGCATTCAAGAAAAGCATTAGATCACATTTACTTCATAAATTCATAATTTATATTAAACTCTTGTAGTTTCATATATAATGCATAGTACCTCATAAATAAGCATGCTATTGGATTGATAAACTAGGGTTAAGCTAAGGAGATCAATAATTTTGTTTTAATTCCTTGTCCCATCACTTTTTAGCATTGTTTTTGAGCAGGTGATAAAAACTACACTTAATTCTGTATGAACTTTATAAAAAACCACTCATTAGATTGCACGCATTGGAATAGAGATAGATTTAGTAAATCTTCATCATGAACGAATACTTTTGGTGTAACTAAAACAAGCACAAGTGAACAAGGACAACAACAAGATGATTGTGAAGAAAACATCCAACAAATTATTGAAGAATTCGTCGAGTTACCTCAAGGAGTAGGGATTTTTTTGAATCTTTTTGTTGATCAAGAAATCAGATAGAGTGAAGGCTCTCCATCTTGTCTCACCATAGTTGAAGAAGGAGAACCACAACCTAAGATATTTGAGTTCCCAATTAAGGAAACTAAAGAAGAATAGAGGATGAAAAATATGAATCATGTCGCTTTCCCTCATTTTCATGGAATTATTATATAAGACCCTGGTACTTTCCTTTTTTAAATTCAGGTTGTTTGTAGAAATTATGACTATGCAACAGATGCTCAAAAGATCAATATTTTTTCCTATGCATTGAAGGAATCAATATTTAGTTGATTTATGAGCTTAGTGTTAGTTTTAAATCTTTCACAATAATGCAATGCACACATAGATTCTTAAAATAGAAAATAAAACATATACAAAGAGATTCATCCTGGAAACCCAAACTAGGAAAACCAACAACATGTTTAGAGTCACACCTATAATTCATATTCATCATCACTCAACTTCATTTTTTACAATACAATATATATAGGATCACACGACATCCAAAACCCCTAATCCATTGACCCAAATTAGAATACAACCCTAATTCCTTAACCAAAATTAGAAAACCATGGGCTAAGCCAAAAATCCACCCATGCACCACAATTTTGTCAGAAGAAAAAAACGTGCGTTGAAAACCGCTAAAAATGGATGCAAAAAAATGCCCAAAAAATTGTTTTAGGTGGCTCCACCCCACTGTTGTGCCCATTGCAACGAAGTGCATGGGGTTGTTCATGAAAATAATATAAAACGTACCCAACATTCTCCCACTTTTTTTTTCTTTTCATACAAGGGGTCATAGGATTACATAGTCAACAATCCAGGGAAGAAATTCCCATTGTTTCTCTACACAAGGAGGACTTCTCGGTGCTCACAGACTTTGTCAATGAATATGAAACATTATTCAAGGAGTCCACCTTCATTAGAAACACCTTGTCTTCAACTATGTCTCTCACAAAGTGATATTGAATATCAATATGCTTTGTATTTGAATGATAAACTAGATTCTTTTCCAGGGATATTGCACTCTAACTATCACAATCTATGTGTACTGCTTGTTGTACCAACCCAATACCTAAACATAATATTTGTAACCATATTTCCTCCTTTATTGCATGAGTGGATTCCATGTATTAAACTTTTATAGTTTAGAGTGCCACTACATACTGTCTTTTTCTCATCCAATTGATTGATCCTCCAAATAGGTTAAATACATACCCACTTGTAGATATTTTTTGATCTAGATCTCCAGCCTTGTCTGCATCAACAAATCCATGTATGTCCAACACTCTGTAAAATCCTGGTCTTCCTTGGTATCACAATCTGAAACTAGTAGTGCCACACAAATACCTGAAAACCCTATTTATTGTAGTACAATGCTCCTTCTCTAGTTTTGACATATACTTTCTCAAAAATCCCACTCCATGTGCAATGTCTAGTCTAGTATAGACCATTGCATACATATGAAATATCCCAAAACCAGTTGATTGGATATCTACTGTTGAACTAGTGTTTTGACTCTCGCATATGATACTCTCGGGGTTTCTGGAAGCGTTTGAGTTAATTGTTTAACATTATTGATGATTTTCGCATGTGTTTGTCATACAAATAATGTTTAAGCGGTATATATGATGTAGGTGAAATACGGAACAAAATCATCTCAATAATATGTATTATGACAAAAAAGCAGGAAATACAATGATATGTTGGAAGCAGAGAAAATAATCATTAGCTAGATCTCATGGATCGTCACTGGAATACAAAGTAACTAATACAAAATACCCGTGATCGGAAGATGAAGGTAGATCTGCACATGCATGGATAGATCAAAAAAATGCATTTCTAGAAACTTACAGCAACTACTACAAATACTGGAAAACTCGATTGGGTGTCTATACTCGACAGAACGGACTAGAAATTGTCCCAAACTGAGCGCCCTGGCCTCTAGGATCCTCATGATAACTGTCAGACTAAAGATCTAACCTTTGAATTGCTATATGACATCCCCTGAGGGGTTGCACACCTCCTAGGATCTGTGAGTGCACCCTAGTGATTCCATCATCAGAATCCAATGCTATATGTTTCTAAATGTATGCCCTCGCCTCCTCTATAATGGGTCGGAAGGGTTTCCTTTGATTTGATATGGATCACCTCCTAGAACCCCAAACATCCCTCCTCAAGATTTGTGCACTTCTTGGTTTCCTGATGCACCCTGATAGATTCCACAGACATAATTTAATGACCAATTCCTCAAAAGAAGAGCCCTGGCTGATCCTCAACTGGTTCAGAAGTAATCTGCAAAATAAACCATGGTATCGTGCAGCTAGACAAAACCCTCTCTAAGCATTGCACCCTCACTGGCTGAGTTGTGCAATCAATGCAATAAATCTGGATACTCCTGAACTAGCACGGTGAAATACCTGGATGGTATCTCTGATATTCTAGGGTGTGCCTTCCAAAACTGAAACTGATCTAGGTGGTGGTTTCCTCTAGAAATCCACAAAACAGCAAAGAGGTTGATTTCCTCCTCTAGAACTCTCTCAACATCAAATCATAACATAATGAGGAATTAGATCAAATTCATCCCTTTATACTCTTCCCGATTTAATTCTCCATTGACATCACTTAAGCTAGGAACTTTTCCTCCTAAGGTGAGTGATTAATTAATTAAGTCTCCCCCTCAACACCTTTTTCTTCTATTTCTCCATTGACTTTAGCTTAAGTGACTTTTCCTATGCTTTTTGGCTTAATTCATCATTTAGCCACTTCTTCACCCTTATTTATCCTCTTGTTCTTTGTTTGTTCCTAACTATAGTCTACGGGAATGAATACGCTACTAAGTCACTCCCTACTGGCCTACTCTTGGGAACAGGACATCACAGTCCTCCCTTCCTGAGATTGCTTGTCCTCAAGCAACATCAATCCTAGGTGTTGCAATATATGCTCTCCCTCCCAAGTGGCATCCTCCACTGGAAGTTCCCTCCTTCTAACCATGCACTCCATGATGATCCTTCTCCTCAACATGCACTCTCTCTGCTTGATCACCTCCTCTGACACTAACTCCAACGAACCCTCCTCATCCAAGGGTGGAAAATCCTATGAAATGTTGATGTGTTGTCTCACTACCTTTTTAAGGAAAGAAACGTGAAAGACATTGTGAATCTTGCTACCCTCCGGTAGCTCTAGCTCATATGCCACCTCGCCTATCCTCCTGATGACTCAGTATGGTCCATAATTTATAGGCTTCAGCTTCTCTTCCTCGCTCCTCTTCAAGGAGGGATGTCTGTATGATTATAACCATAGAAAAACCAAGTTCCGTACCTTGTCCCATAGATAACGAGTACTCCACCAACTAATGTGTTTTCCAGTCTGCACAAATATCTATCATCGAACACCCTACTGGAATCCTGGACAAGGCATATTCTATGACAATCCTATTTCCTTTAACATACTCAATGTCAAGTTCAAAGGCTTGGATCTTCTAGACCCACTTTTATTGTCTCAAACTAAGGTCTTTCTGATCCAGGAAATACTTGAGACTGTTGTGATCAGTCTTCACTACAAATCCACTACCTACCATATATTGCCTGAATTTGGTTAAGGCAAGCATGATTGATAGCATTTCCTTTTCATAAATAGAGTAGAGTCTCTCTGAATCATTGAGCTTCCTGCACTCGAACATAATGGGATGGCCTCCCTACATAAAAACTGCTACAATCCCCACCCTTGATGCATCACAATCGAAGAAAAACGACCGAGAGAAATATGGAAGGGCTAGAACAGGGCATGTGCTCATAACCTCCTTCATTTTCTCAAATGTATTTTGTGACTCCTTTGTCCAATAAAAAACACCCTTCTTGATCAGATCTATGAGCGGTGCTCCAAAATGTGAAAATCCCTTGACAAACCGCCTGTAGTAACTACATAACCCAAAGAATCCCTTCAGATCTGTGAGGTTCTTGGGTGTTGGCCAATCTAGAATGGCCCTGTTATTCTCCTGATGAACCTGCACTCCCTACTCACTGATGATATTCCCCAATTACAGTATTTCTCTCATTCCAAACTCACATTTGGACTCCTTGGCATATAATGATTGTGCCTGCATAATTCCCAAGAACTCCTCCAAATGTGTTAGATGCTCATCTCACATCCTATTGTAAATAAATATGTCAACGAAGAATACCAAAATTTACTTCCTCAACTGCGCTCTGAAGATGTGGTTCATGCAAGACTAGAAAGTGGAAGGTGCATTGGTCAATTCAAATGGCATGACCAAGAACTCAAAATTTATGAAATGGCATCTGAATGTTGTCTTCTCTATATCTTTCTCCATGATGTTGATCTGATGATATCCTGACCATAGATCAATCTTGGTGAAGAAAACTGCCCCATGTAACTCGTCCATCAACTCATCTATGCGCGGAATGAGGTACATGTTCTTGATCATTTTCTTGTTGAGAGCTATGTAATCAATGCACATCCTCAATGTGTCATCCTTCTTCAGTACCAGAATGACTAAAGAAGTAAAAGGACTCATGTTGGGCCTAATGTGCTCCATCGCAAGAAACTCTTTGATTGTTTTCTCAATCTCATCCTTGAATCTCTTGGGGTGCCTATAGGGTGCGGTGATCACTGGTGTATCCCCTACCTCCAACTCTATCGTATGCTCAAATACCTTGTTTGGTGGTATTCATGGTGGTATCGACCCAAACATTGGCTCATACTAACTCAAAACCTTCCTGATTTGTGGATGGTACTACTCTCTGCCCTCTGAATCCTTCTATGTGGTGATCAAACACTTTACTAAATAAGATACATCATCATGACGGAAGATCCACTCCATAATATTTGTTGATATTGCTCGGGGTGCTCCTGTAGACATACCTCTTAGTACCACTCTTGATCCATTGGCATCTATGAAGATCATGGTCAACATCTAAAAGTTGAACCCAATCTCTCCCAATGAATATAACCATTGTACCCCTAATACTGCATCAATATGTGATAGGTCAACTACATAGAAAGTATATGTCACGGTGTAGTTTCCTAGCTTGACCTCTAGGTATGGTAAAATGTCCAAACATGTCATCATGTATCCATATTCCATTGCCACGTGGAATCCCTCAAAATCCCCAGTGTTTAACCCCCTCTTGAATACTAAGGATGCATCTATGAAATTGTGGGTGGCCCCGCCATCAACTAGAGTTGTCATGCATTGTCCCTATATAAGGCCCTTGAGGCTAATAATGTTGTACTTGGGTACTCCAGAAAGGGTTCCTATGGTTCCCCCTTTCACCTCTCTACAAGGTTTTGTCTCCTCCTTGGGTTGTGCCTCTACTGGAATTTTAGGTTTCTTCGACTGTCGCTCTGGCTCATGTGTGGTCTCATCCTATGAATCATTGTCTACGTATAGCCCGATCTCCTCATCCTACTCCTCAATGCCTAATTCCACCTCAATGTAGTGGATATGTCCCTTTACCATGCATATATGCCCTAGGACCTAAGGGTCTCTGCAAGAGAATCAAATCTTCTTCCTCATCAACTCTCATCTGGTGTCATCATCCAACTTGGGCTTACCCTTCCATTCCCTTTGAGGATTCTTTTTATCCCTGTCTCTCTATGGTACAAAGGGTTTGGTCAAGAGTTTGGGTTTCAATGTTGATTCCCCCATATCTCTCGTGCACACAATGGCCCCCTGGAGGGTGTGAGGCTTGAAATCATTAACCCAACCCCTCAATGGCTCTGCCAATGCCTCGGTGAACAATATCACCAGTATGTGCTCCGATATATATGATACGACCACTGCCTTCCACTGGAACTCTATGATCAAGGCCTCAATTGATCATGTATGTCTCAACTATGTAAGGTCCTTGAAATGGAGCTATGGATATCCCATGTTAAACATCTCCATCAACCTCTCAATGAACTCCAAGTATGAGGTAATGTGGTTGTGACCCAAGGTCACCAACCCATGGTACCACCACTTGTGGGCCTCCCCATCCAAGTGAAAAGTGGTGAAGCTGATAGCTTATGACTCTGTCATCGGTTAAGCTTGAAATATGTGTCAAGCTTCTATACCCATTCCTGATCTGGGCATCGTGATGATCCATCAAAAGTAGGAATGTTCAACTTCCCCACTTTCTTGATGAAATACATGTCTTTAGTTTTCCCATTGCCCCTATATGCCTCTCGTGGTCTATTCTAATACCTAATCGAACAATAGTCTATCAAATTCATGTCTGAATGGAAATTTGGTCCTAGTGCCAAGTAATCTCTCTTATACTCTTCGAATGGATCCTATGGAATTACCTATCTCTGACATGGCTATCCTCCTGCATGACTTGGTTGTCCCAATGGTTGTCCCCCCTAAAAATGTGGATATAAAGGTCGGGGAATCCTCCCAGATGATGTATAGGCTCGGATAGGTGAATGGTGTGCACTCGCTCTGCCATGAGATCCACTAGAGCCACTGGCCCCACCTCCCTAGTTTCTTCCAAAAACACTCACTCCTCCTACGGCATTGGCACCTATAGTGTTCATGCTATGATGGATCATTTATGTACTAATGGAAATATGTGTTATGGTGTTCATCATGTCCCTCTGCCCTCTGGATAGGTCATTCAAGATGGTCTGCGTACTGTCAGGATGTGTCTCGAGGCCTTTTCCCCTACCCTATGGTGTCTCTTGTATCTCACCCATACTCCTCTCTATCTATGCCTCTGTGTCAGAGCTGATATGATATCTTTCCTCTAATTATGGCTTTGTATCTAAATGGGTGTGGAAGGGAGTGTATTCCCTTCTGTTCCTATCTCTCATGTCTTTGCTATGACCTTTGTGGTACTGAATGTACTCGTCCCCAATATTTCCTCGGCACTCTAGGAATCACCTTTTCCTAAAATCATGGGGTCATGAGAATCACTTCTTCATATACTGGCAGTAAGAAGGCTCTAATACCATTGAAATATCCCAAATCCATTTGATCTGGATATCTATTGTTGAACTAGTGTTTTGACTCTCAGATCTAATACTATGGGGGTTTTTGGATGCATTTGTGTTAATTTTTTAACATTCTTGGTGATTTTTGCATGTGTGTGTCATACAAATAATGTTTAAGCAGTATATATGATGCATGCGAAATAAGGAACAACATCATATCAATAATATGTATTATGAGGAAAAAGAGGAAAATACAATGATATGTTAGATTCTCTAGAAAATAATTATCAGCTAGATCTCATGGATCATCACTGGAATACAAAGAAACTAATACAAAATAACCATGATTAGAATATGAAGGTAGATCTACGCATGCATGGATAGATTGAAAAAATGCAATTCGGGAAACTCATGGCAACTGCTGCAAATACTGGAAAACTCACCCTAGTGGCTATACTCGACAGAATGAATTGGAAACTATCCAAAACTGAGCACCCTGGCTTCTAGGCTCCTCCTGGTAACTGTCGAATTGAAGATTTGACCTCTGAAGCTCTAGATGGCATCCCCTGGTGGGTTGCACACCTCCTAGGATCTGTTAGTGTGCCCTAGTGATTCCACCATTGGAATCCAATGCTATATGTCTTGAAATGTGTGCCATGGCCTCCTTTGTACTGGGTCAGAAGGGTTTCCTATGATCTGATCTAGATCATCCCCTGGAACCTCAAATGTCCCTCCTCAAGAGCTGCGTACTTCTTGGTTGTTTGTTGCACCCTGGTATATTCCACCGTTATAATTTGATGAATGGTGCCTCAAAATAATCATCATGGTTGATCCTCAAGCGGGTCAGAAGGAATATGCAAGATAAACTTTGGTCTCGTGTAGCTACACAAAACCCTCTCTAACCCTTGTGCCCTCACTAGCTAAGCTACGCAATCACTGCAATAAATATGGATAGTCTTGAACTGGCATGGTGAAATACCTGGATGGTATCTCCGATATTGTAGGGTGTCTCTTCCAACACTGAAACTGATCTAGGTGGTGGTTTCCTCCAGAAATCTACATAACAACAAAGAGGTTGATTTCCTCCTCTGGAACTCTCTCAACATCAAATCATAACATAATGAGGAATTAGGTCAAATTCCTCCCTTTATACTCTTCCCAATATAATTCTTCATTGACATCAATTAAGCTAGGCACTTTTCCTCCTAAGGTGAGTGATTAATTAATTAATTCTCCCCCTTAACACCTTCTTCTTCTATTTCTCCGTTGACTTTAGATTAAGTGATTTTTCCTATGCTTTTTGGATTAATTCATCGTTCAGCCACTTCTTCACCCTTATTTATCCTCTCGTTCCATGTTTGTGCCTAACTATAGTCCATGGGAATGAATAGAATACTAAGTCACTCCCTTATTTTGATGTATACTTGATCAAAACTCACACTCCATGTGCAATGTCCAGTCTAGTATAGACCATTGCATACATCAAACTACCAATCGCACTAGCATAAGGAACACAAGACATGTTATTTTCCTCTTCATGTGTTTGGGGACACTAATTTGTAGATAACTTTAGACCCAGAGGAATAGGAACCCTGACTGGTCTACATCTTGCATATTAAACCTCTACAATATTGTCTTGAAATATTTCCTCTAATCTAACCAAAGTTTCATGTTTGTTCAATCTCTTAATTTCCATGTGAAAAATTAAATTTGTAGCACCAAGATCCTTCATGTAAAATTAGAGGACAACTAATTTTTCACATCCTGGATAATCCCCTTCTCATTTCCTATTAGCAACATATAATCCACATATAATACCAAATAAATAAGAAAATCACGAACTAATTTGGAATACACACAGTGATCAGATTTGATCCTCGTGAAGCCAAGTGTCAACATATAAGTATCAAATTTTTGATACCACATCCTTGGTGATTGATTTAACCCATGCAAGGACTTTTTTAGCTTGCATACCAACTCTTTATTTCCCTTCATTGCAAATCCTTCTAGATGATTCATGTAGATTTAGTCTTCCATACCCCCATGTAGGAATGTTGTCTTCACATCCATTTGTTCTACTTCAAAATCAAAGGTGGTAGAAACAAATAAAATAAATCCAATAGAAGTTAACTTGACAACAGGAGAAAAAATTTCACCAAAGTCAATTCCCTCTACCTGGGAATAACCTTTTTCTACTAACCAACCTTTGTATTTCTCCACTTTTCCTTCTGCATTCAACTTCTTCTTAAACACTCATGTGCTGCCAATGGGATGTCTTCCAATCGGAAACTCCATTAGATCCCAAGCCTCATTCTTGTCCAAGGCTGCCACTTCTTCCACTATGGCCTTTTTATATAGTTTTCCATCCTCTTAATCCACTGCCTCCCTAACAGTTATAGGATCATCATCAATAATAAAAAAGGAAAATTTTGAATGGAAATCAGGTGGAGTATAACTTTCAAGTTTCCTTATTTCCCTAACAAATGTCCTCAATACTCGAGTATGAGGCTCTTATTCTTCTGATTCTTGTTCTTCTGTAGAGTCTAATTCATTATCCTTCAATTCAAACTCTATTTTCATTGGTTCTTGCTCCCTAGGTAGGATTTCCTGTTTGACACCATGTTTGATTTCTCTAAATACCACATATTGAATATACACTACCTTCTTAGTTTCTAGGTTCCAAAGCTTATAACCTTTCAAACCATCTTTATAGCCAATAAAGAAACACTTTTCATCCTTTTTATCTAGCTTACTTTTATTTTTCTTTAGAAGGTGTACATAAGCATCACAACCAAATAAAATGAGATGTGTAAGAGAGGGTTTCTTACCAGTCCATACCTTGTGTGGAGTATTTTCAACCAACGTTGATGAGGGTGATCGATTTACCAGGTAACATGTAGTACCCACTTCCTTTTCCCAGAATTCTTGTGCTAACATGACACCATTGAGTATATTGTTTTCTTTTTCTATCAACATCTTGTTCATCCTTTATGGAACTCCATTCTATTGAGGTGTGTATGGAGTAGTATTATTCCTGGCTATACCACACTTACATAATTCTTTGAATTAATTTCCACAGAATTCTCCACCAGTATCCATCCTTGACACCTTAATCTTCTTCTCTATCTGATTCTCCACAAGATCCTTAAACTCTTTAAATTTTTCAAGGACTTTAGATTTCTTCCTCAAGAAATAAATCCATCTATTCCTCAAGATTTCATTTATAAATGAGACATAGTACACATTTTTACCTAGTGATGGAACTGACACATGTCCAAACACATCACTATGCACCAACTGTAATATTATTTATTCCCTCATAGAACCATAGGAGAATCTTACACTATTCTTCTTCCCATATAAGAAACATTCACAGAAATCAAAATCTAGAAACAAATTGGACATACCTTCAACCATACCTTTACCATGTAGTACTCAAAGACCCTTCTCTCCGATATTCCCTAATATTTGATGCCATAGCATAGTCTTTTCTCCAAAGACTGTAGGATTTTTTTCTTCTTCAGATCCAATCTTAGGAACAATGGAATTGTTGCACTTGTCACTAATAGTGCTTCCTAGTAGCTTATACAAAGTTCCAATCCGAATTCCCTTATGTAACATCATTTCCCCTCGAACCATCCTACAGTTTTCCTTTTCAAACATTTTTTTTACACCTGCATCATCCATATTTATTACATAAATCAAAGTCTTGGCCAATCATGGGATGCGCAGAACACCAAGGAGTGTTCTAATTCTACCATCCATGATATTCAACTCAACTTTTCCTCGTCCTACGATTTTGGTTGTCGAGTCATCTCCTAGAAAAATCTCACCCCCATTATACCTCTCATATTTGAAAAACCACTCCCTATTAGGATTCATATGAAAGGATGAACATGTCATCTACTTGTGTTCTTGAATAATCCAAGTACACATCCCCTCCTTCATATATTGAGGTTTTTTCTTCTATAGAAGAGGCATCATTAGATCCCTTCCCTCTCTTGATACTTTTGGATATACATTGTTTCATAATGGCCTTCTTTTCCACATCTCCAGGATACCTTTACAAATTTTCCAACAGGTTTATATCTTGCCCTAGATTTAGATCTCCCACTTGAGGACTTATTTCTATTTTTTTCCTAGCAACGTCATCTTTCAAATAAGGCATTTGTGCTCTATGTTTCCATGTTTTTCTACCTCGTCTCCTCTCACAACAAGGATGAGACCACATCATCAAAACTTAAAGTAGTTGCATTATTGTCTATGGCCACAACCAAAATATCCCACGAGTTTGGTAAAGAGAACAATAAACTAATACACTGAACTTCATCAGAAATATTAATATCAACAAACAATAACCGACTTAATGCAATATTGAAGGTGTTAATATGCTTTGTCGTTGAGTCTCCATATTTCATCCTTAGGTTGTACAACCTCTTCCACATAAACAGTTTGTTTGTCAGGGACTTATACTGATACAAATCCCCTAACTTATCCCATAATTATTTGGTTGTAGCATCCCCTTACACATTCAGTAATATTGAATCTGAGAGACACAACTAGATTGTGTTATTTGCCTTCCGATCCAATTTTTTACATTCTTTTGTTAGCATTCATGTAGATGAAATGTATAGATCCACAAGGATCCATTGATGTCTACCAAAAGGTATTCCATATGGAGCTTCCATAGCTCAAAAATGTTCCCATTAAAGTTTTCGATCTCTATTTTTGAACTACTTTCTATTTCTTTTTACCACAAGAATCAATATCACAAAGCTCCCACTGTAACAAGGTTTATCATAGACCTGAGATAAACCCTTAGCCACAAAGGCATCCCCCTAAAGCCAATAACTCCTACGGTACAAAATGTAAGTTTAAAACTTTTTACGATAATGAAATGAACACACAGATCCTTAAGACGGAAAAGAGAACATATACACAGAGATTTACCCTAGAAATCCAAAACGAGAAAACTGACAACCCGTTTAGACTCACACCTCTAATTCTTATTCATCATCACTCAACTTCATTATTTTCAATACAATATATATAGGATCTTGCGGCATCCAAAACCCCTAATCCATTGACAGGCATTAGACTACAACCCTAATTCCTTAAATAGAATCATAAAACCATGGGATAAGCCACAAATCTACCCATGCACCAAAAAACCTCCAAAAGAAAAAATCGTGTGCTAAAAACCGCTAAACATGGATGATAAAAAACACCCAAAAAAAAATTGGGGTATCTGCCCCCCTGTTAACACTCTGTAAATTCCCAGAGGTTGTCAGGAAAGAAGAAATCTACGAGAGGTAACTTTATCCAACCACTTCGAAACTGGAATCTATCCCTATCAGTTTCAGAGAGGGATCTCTCTGTATGATTTAGCTATGTTCTATCTTTAAGATATTAGGCTAGTTATATAAAATGAAATAAGATTGAAAAGGTTTGTTCTTTTCTGTTAGGTTGGATGAAAAGGGCTTTACGCATCCATTGGGCTATGGGGTCTGTATTGTAAATATAGAAATATAAACCAAGAACAAAGATTCTTTTCACGGGGAAAGATAATGCATTCATTGGATTCTTTAGCAATAAAATGATGAATAGCAGAAAAGATGAGAATATCAATTAAAGTAAAGAAGCATTTAAGAATTTCTTTACTGTAATATCAGAAGATAAACATTAAAATCTTTCAAAGTCTGAAACAGGGTATACAAAGATAAATCATGCAACATGCATTACTTTTAAAAGATTTAGATTAGAAAACAATATGACAACTGAGCAAGAAGAATAGTCAACATAGAAAAGAAAACATCACCAATGAATAACACGCGAGAATCCCGTGAAAACGTCTCTTTGTATTATTGGAAGATCTCTTGATAAAGATTACAGTCTTGTAGCTTGCAGGGCGTAAAGATCAACCCTCGGTACCTCGAAGTGTGAAGTATTTATAACCAAAATTACATACGATCCTGTCATTAAAGATCAAGACGTGACTAATCTAAATTTAGCTAACTAACTTAAAACGATACAAAAATTTAGGAAACTGCTTGATGATGTGTTTAAACTTCATGTTGATTTCTTGGGGTGAACCGTTGGTGAGGCCTCTGCACGACCTCGTCTAAATAGATAGCCGACTAGGCTTGGACACCTCATCGAATACTCAATCAGATTGCAAAGCTATTCCCATCGAAGGTGACTGGGAACGCTAACTTTGAGAAATCTTTGGTATACTTCATCCATCTCTTTGTACTTGGAAAAATTTGGCTTGATGATGAAGATGTACCGCATCTCATGCTATATGTTGATGTCTAACTGTAAAGCATCTAAGAATTCTTGCCCGTGATACTGCCTTGTATTCCTGAGAATTTTGAGCTATCCTTAGCCACAGTGGCCAGTTTCTTTTTGTAATCAGCAAGCGTCATTAACTTGTCATTTATAACTCTCAGACCAGGAAGGCCTTTCTTCTGCAGAGCTTCGATCTTGCTGAAAAATCTTTGCACTCCTGCGTCCATGGTCTATACCTTTTCCTCCAGTTGTAGCATTAGTTCTCTCTTGGTCAAGACCCTCTTGACCTCAAGGATGGTCTCTGTCCTATCTTCAATCTTCAAATCCTATAGCTCCTCTCTGGTTTTGGAATTCAAAAATTTTATGATCTCAGCAGCTTTTGTGGGCATCTCTCCCAGTTTTGCTCTTATCTTCTCGATAGCTTGCTAACTTCTTTGCACCAGCTCATTTTGCTCAAACATGATTTTTATCATTGGCCATATTTCATTCATGGACTTGGTGATATCCATCTAGACACTTTCTTTGACCTCAGCAAGTGTTTTTCTCGCCACTGTTTACTTTTGAAGCTATTGCAATTCCTGCTTAAGCTTGTCTGAAGTTTGTTTCTCCTTGGAGTAGTTGGTTTGGAAAGAAGATTTGAGTTCCTGAAGGTTCTCGATCTCCTTTTTAAGTTTGCTAATCTCTGTCTCTTGCAAATTCATGTCTTCCATGGATTTAGCCAGCTCAAGTGTCTTCTCCATAGTTGTCACTGGAGTTGCCGAGGGAATTTCTGCTACAGATGTTGTGCTCACTCCTGCGAGTGGAACTACACTCAATGGAATGACTTCCATGGGCTTTGACTGCTCCTTCTCTTTCACTAGTTTTTCCAATTCTGCTTCCATTTCCTTCAACTGTGCATTTTTCTCCATGATCAGTTTGAGAATTTCATCATTTTCCCCTTCTGTCTTCGCTATTTCCTTTGCGTATGAGTCTTCTGTTGGTGGCAGTTTTAACTGTTTCCTCGGAGATGCTATATCGAAATTTTTCTTTTTGAGCATCTCCTCGACTGCTTTCACATTAGAGGGATCGTTTCCGATCTTGAGGACCAGTTCTTCCAACATTTTAATCCTATTATACTTGGAAAAGGATGATATTTTTTCTAACTTCAGCTGCGTCTGGACATTGTTCAAAGATACTTGTAACCTGGAGGCAGTAGTAGAAGCATTTTCCAATGTGGAGAAAACCATTTCTCCAGTTTGCCTGTGCAGATCCATTTGATCATCTGGATCCACATCTTTAGTCTGGAATTCGAATGTTTCCCTTTTGTAATTGGTGATTACTTTCAGGTCTAGCACCTATGCTTGCATAAATGCCATGTGCATTCTACCCTTCTCAGTGTCAAATGTAGACAACAGTCTATGTTGCGCAGTTGATGTTTTCTTCTAGAATTGAGGATACGTGATGTTGGTCAGTGTATGATTTCTCTTTTTTATCAGATCATACTTCTCAAAAATACTCAATTTTGGTCTTGTTTTGCTTGGCTGGTTGACTGGTGGAGTATCTGTAGGCTTTTTGGGCAACACTGTATTCATGATTTGTTTTTTTCTTGTATTAAGGAGCGACCGATCAACCTCCATAATTGTAGCGAATTGAATTCCCTTTTCCCCAGCCGTGTCAGGTGCCTAACTAGTTTTTGGTCTCTTAGGGTGTAATTGAAACTCTTCAGATGATACTTTAGTGATGGAAGGTGAAGTGTCCTTCCTAGGCCTTTTCTCCTTGGGAACCTATGGTGTAGTGGTCTGTGAGATAGTGACCGAAAGGTCCTACTGTTCTGTCTCAACCAGGGTGTTTGGCTCCCATTCTGTCTGGTTGGCGAACTTCTCTATCTCAGGCTTGGATGTATGAACATATGGGATATTCTTATTTTTAATCCTCATCTCTGAAATTATCCCACAGGGATCATAATACCATATGAAGATAACAAATAACTTCATATCCTTTAACAGTCTATCTACTTCCTCTCCGGTGCCTCGGCTATTGCAGATGAAAGACCCAATCTGCCCTTTGATTCTGAGTTGTTACTTCTTCTTTAGAGACACAAAATGTATGTCATCTGAATTGATCATTTGTCTTATGTATTGTAAGGAAAATATCCTCATGGGAAAATACTTGGGCAACTTGTATGGAGCCAATTCGCACCCATACACTCTGATCTCTGTGTGGTCATGGTACAGGTACCAGTCTCTCATTTTTGCAAGGTCTGAAAGGTGTAAGATTCTTTGAATTTGCTCATTTATTCTTGGCTCAGGCCAGCCACTGAACATGCTCACCAAGGGATGGTATAACTGCTCAATAAACTGTTTGAAACTGAATTCTATAGAGTTGTGTCTAAGTAGCGAAGTCCACGCTATCACCGCCTGTGGCCTCCCATCCTTGTCCATTTTCTGCATCGAAAAGGAGAATTTGTCCGCTTGAAAGAATATGAACATGTAAGCCAGTATTGAGGAATACCAGAACATGCCTTATGTGATGAAATTTGAGAATTGTTTATGAATGTTGTCTGCCAGGAAGGTGTTGTAGTCGAACTGAGTGGTGGGTCTCTCATCTGGGGAGAAAATGGACAGAAAACCCAATATGGGTTCATCCACCCATTCATCCGAAAAATACCCAAGGAGGGAGTAGAGCGACGAGATGACCTGGTTTCCCTTCACTGAGAACAGGGATGAAGGATACGGGGTATTTGTAGTGGGGAGATGAGTGGCCTGTGGGAGAAAAAGCTCGAAAATATGAGCTCTTTGGGGGAATGATAATTTCTCATACAGTTCTATGATGATTTCAAGATTGAACGGTGAGACGGATTTGGCTCTGGGTATCTGCATCATATGGTCAATGGTTTTAGGTGTAATGAGGAAAAGAATTTCTCCCGATGAGGACACTATGGCTCTCTGGTCGGGGATGTAATGGGCTTGGCATTTGAGGGTGAATTTGGGGAAATGGTGAACCTAGGGGAAAAGATATAGGGGAAGGTTTGACTCCCAGAGCCCAATTTCGTCACTCTGGTCAAGGAAAACCTCTTTGAGCCATGACTACAAGTCCGTGAAGTTGAATTTTCATCTGGTGTCTGTGATTAAATGGTCTTTGTCTGCTAGGGGGATCTTGTCGAGGTCGACAGGAGGCGGGAGGAAAGGATTTTCCTCAGCTTCTGTCCTCTTTGATTTTGGCACCATTGCTGTAAATACATGCAAAACAAACAATCGTTAGTGGGGATGATGGTGGCTTGGGACGGTTGACTGAAACGGAGAGAAAATGGGGAAAATATGCTCTTATGCAATGGGAAAGGTATTTTCTGGTGAGACGACACAGTAAGCAATGGAGGAAAGAAGGGAAACGATGGTTTTGAGTAAACAGATACCCGTTGGGTGTGGGGGATAGGTCAACAGGCTAACGAATAAGTTAGCTAGTAATAAATTGCCAAAAGGTCGTTTGGAGCATGAGATGGCAGGTAATAATGAATGATGAATATGACCAAGTGACGTGGCATGAGCTGATTGGGGAGTGACCATGGTGAGAGGACTTGTAAAGGGAAAACAAGGGGAAATGGACTGACAGAGTAATGAGACGTGACCTTTAGGGGAAAAATGTGGATAATAATGTCATGGGGTGACAAGGTATGCCAAACCGTGGGGGGCGATGGGATTTGGAACGAATGGATTCCTGCCATGTAGAGATAAGGGGCCCACCAGATAACAATACATTCCGTACCCCCCCTCTTCGTTAAAGAAAGATCGGTCAGGGAGGTCCAAAAAACACCATGAGCCATTGATTTGTGCGCCTTATTTTCAACCATAGATCTGTGCGTGATATTTAACCAACATTCCAGACCCCCCCACCCACCATTAAAATTAGAACGGTCAGGGGGTCCGGAATTCAATCTTAGTCATTGATAAATGCGTTGGCGCCTCAGATGTTTAGATGTGTGCCTTTGTTATCTGCGATTCCGGACCCCACCCCCCCACCGTTAAAGGTAGAATGGTTGGGGGGGGGTCCGAAAAGACTTGTCAACTGTAGATCTGGGCACCCGCTTTCCATTCGTTCATCAGTGTGTGGTCTTTATTCAATGAGCGCACAATCATATTTTCTTGGAAACTTAGGATAAATGCATTTTGTGGGTTTTCCCAAGCTTTCCCTGCCTTTATCGCCATGGGGGTTAAACATCAAGCCTTTAAACCTCAAAGATATGATTCAACATGGATCAGCATGCTTGTTTTATTGAGATAAAGCAAACTACCCTATGTTCTAACCTAATTACCTATGACAATTTTTCCAGATTAAACTATTGGACTAAGAAATTACTCTATCCTGGGGTTTTCTGACCAAGATTAGGCAGTTTGGTCAGATTTATTCCCTAACTAACCTAAACCACTTGGCTAAGATTAAACAATTTAGCCAAGCTTATTCCCTACTCCTATCAACATCAATTTAAAAGAACATGGCCATGCTTGAACAGTATGGACCAAATCATTGTTATTGCATGGGGCTCTATTGAATTTCTTTTATGCCCTCTTTTATTATTTTTCTTTCTTTTCTTTTTCTTTTTCCTTTTTCTTTTTCTTTCTTTTTCTTTTTCTTTTCTTTTTCTCAAATCATTTGCAGAATGGAAAATCATTTGACAAACAAAAACACTTAAAGAGATAACATTTCAGTCACTAGTTGATCCTATAAATTATACGGTTATAATAGCGGCTCCACCTGGGGATGGTACTCTCCTTGTGAAGTGCCAAGAATCCTGATTCCTGATGTTCTGAGAAACTTTCTCCATAGTTGCCTTTGTTGCTTGATTGGTTTTATTTTTGAAAATTGGAAGACAATGTTTCGTGGTTTAGGGCCTTCTATGTGGGCTTCAACCATCTAATCAGAGTTATTTCACTTAAAAACTTGTAAGAAAAATGAAAATGGTTTGTACAAAAGAAAAGTGTGACTGAAGGTCCCTACTGAGGAGGTGAATAGTGCTTCAGGATTCTGCCATTTACAGGTCCTCCTGGCAGATTGGTCCCATCGTTGTTGTTGAGCAAGAAGGCATTATTTCCTCTGAACGCTTGAATTATGAAAGGTCCCTTCCATATACAGTCGAATTTTCCATGCTTCCCCTTATTTTCATTTCGGGCATCCCATTTCAAAACCAAGTCACCTAGCTCAAAGTCATCCTCTTTAGTTCTTTTGCCAAAGATCTTTTTTATTCTTTCTTGGAAAACCTGAGTTTTTTTGTATACTTCTTCTCTAGACTACTGCAAGTGGATCATCTGGTTTATCCTTCTTTGGTAATCGTTCGGTTCAGCCTACATCTCTTGCAGCAATTTCATTATAGGATCTCCTAAGGAAGTGGGAAAAATTGCTTCAGTGCCATAGACCAGCTGATATGGTGACATACCAATTGACCTCTTGGTGGTCAGTCTCTCGGCCCATAGTGCGAAAACCAGCTTGTTATGCCATGATTTTTTGTTTTCTTGCAAAGTCTTCTTAATAATGTTCACCAAGGTATTATTGGATGATTCTGCCAGCCCATTTCCCTGAGGGTAATAAGCTGTGGAATGACCCAAACCAATATGATACTAGTTGCAAAAGTCTATGAGCTTCTTAGATTGGAAAGCAATTGTATTGTCAGTTATAATCTTTCTAGGACATCCAAAACGAGAGAGGATATTATTTTCAAGAAATTTAATAATGACAGAATCATTAGCTTGCCTGCTTGGTACAGCTTCGATCCATTTTGTGAAATAGTATGTGGCAGTAAGAATCCACCTATGTTGGCCCAAAGAGGGAGGATGTATTTCTTCGTTAAAGTCTAATCCCCATTGTTGGAAAGGAGCTTCAACATAGATTGGTTTCAAGGGCAAAGGAAGAAGCTTATTTTTCCCCTCGAACACTTGGCATTTATGACACGAAGTCACTTTCTGATGCACATCAGCAAACATCATAGGACAATAGAACCCATCTATGATAATTTTATTAGTGGTGTTCTTCTAGCTTAGATGACCACCACAGTTTCCTGCATGAAAATCTTGCAATACTTTGTCAGCTTCATCTTTTAACAAACAATTCAACAAAATAGCTCCAGGATCCTTCTAATATATATTGCCTTATAGAATGAAAATTTTTAAAGCTTTCAATTTCAAAAACATAGCTTTAGTTTTGGTCAAACCAGGGGGAGCTTGTAAGCTATGAAAAACAAATATCAGGTTTGCGTACCATGGAGAGTTCAAAAATACCTCTTTCACGCTTGGAGTCGCCTGCTCTCCCTGTTCATCTACTACAGCTAAGAAATTAATGTCAAGAGCATGAAAATTGGATTCAGCCATTAACTCTGCTAGACCTTGGCCTTTAATTAGCTTATTAGGCTTAATCTCTATGTCATACTCCAGAATGATAGCAATCCATTTTCCTCTTCGGCCATCTGGATTGTCCTGAGTTAAAATGTCTTTTACTACCACGTTCGGAACATAAGTGATGGTGTGGGAATGGAGAATATATACTCTAAAATCCTTTATGGCTTTCACCAGGGCGAAAGCTTGTTTCTCCATTATTTTATAATTTAAAGAAGCATATCTTAATTCTTTACTGAAAAAGGCTATGGGCTATTCATACCCTTCGCTGTTTTTTTGTAGTAATACTGTTGCAATGGTATGTTCAGAAGCGAAAGAAAAAAGATAAAAATATTTGGTGAAGTCAGGACTGATCAAGACTAGAGCCTATGTGAGCGCATGTTTAACTTGTTAAAAATACTGTTTAGATTCAGTGTCCCATTTTATTTTCATGTTCTTTTTCAACATGTTTGTGATGTTCCTGAGAAGTTCGTCCAGGTCAGGAATGAATCTTCTCAGAAAGTTTATTTTCCCAATGAAAGACTATAATTCTTTGATATTCCTTGGGTGTTCTAATTTTTGAATGGATTCTATTCTACTGGGATTTATCTTAATTCCATCCTTAGAGATTATGTGCCCCAATAGTTTACCTTCCTCTAATCCGAAAAGGCTTTTCTTAGGATTCAGAGAAATCCCAAATTTCCTGCATTTCTCGAATACTCGTCTGAGATGTCTTAAGTGCTCATCATCGGATTGAGAATACACAATTACATCGTCCAGATAAATGACAATAAATTTTCCAAGTTCTTCCACAAAATCGATGTCCATCGCTCTTTGGAAAGTGGCCCAGCGTTCATCAACCCGAAAGGCATTTTCACGTACATGAAGGTGCCCCAAGGTGTTGTAAGGTTGTTTTCTCTTAGTCATCTAGGTGAACGAGAACCTGGTTATATCCTAAGAAACCATCCAGTAAGGAGATTTAGCTAGATCCAACTACCTTTTGTAATATGTGGTCCATTTTTCGGCAATGGGTAGTTGTCCTTTAGAGAAACTTTGTTCAGGTTTCGGAAATCAATGCAAATCCTGATTTCCCCAGACTTCTTTTGGGTTGGGACCAGATTTGAAACCCATTTTGAAAATCGTAAGGGAACTATGATTTTAGCATCATACATCTTTTTAATTTCTTTTTCTATCAGGGGAAGTAACTTGGGATTGGTTCTCCTAAGTTTCTATCCGAAAGGTTTTTGATCTTCTTTTATTAGGATCCTATGTTGTATGATGCTTGTGTCACAAGATTTTAAATCTTCGTAACCCCAAGCAAACACATCCGCATATTCCTTGAAAAGTTCAATGTATTTGAGTTTCTGCTCAGGAGGTAAGGATTTAGAAAGTTTTACTATCCTAGGCTTCTCTTCTGTCCCTATGTTAACGTCTTCAACCTCTTTACCATTGGCTTCAAATTTTTGTTTTTTAGCTACATCATTAAAATCAAAAAGGTATTCTAAAAGAACTAAACCCCTAGGTAAAACATTACTTTTTAAGTGCAAAACATCAAATTCTATCTCATCTTCACCTAACTCTCCTGAATCTATCTTATTTACACTATCATTTCCAAAATCAGATTTATTTACATTTTCATCCTCGTTTTCTAAGTCTATGTTTGTACACTCGAAATCATTTTTACATTGTAGAAAATCTTCAATTTGGTCATCGTTCCCAAATACCTGCCAGTATCTGATGTTGTCTGGGACAGTCGGTCTGCACTTCACCTCCACCGTGTATGGACGAGTGGAACAAAAAGGTATTTTGCATGTAGATGCTGACGTAGCTAACCCATCTGCTAAAATATTATGTCCCATGGGCATCACCTGCAAATCAACTTCAGTGAAACATTTAAGGGCATCCAAAACAGCATTCCTATAAGCTCTGAGATGGGGATGTTTTGCTGCATACTCACCTTTAATTTGTTTGATAATTAATTCGGAGTCCCCTCTTACCATGATTTGTTTGGCACCAACCTTCTTTAGTAGTTTTAGACCGAGCATCAAATATTCGTACTCGGNGATAAGCTCTGAGATGGGGATGTTTTGCTGCATACTCACCTTTAATTTGTTTGATAATTAATTCGGAGTCCCCTCTTACCATGATTTGTTTGGCACCAACCTTCTTTAGTAGTTTTAGACCGAGCATCAAATATTCGTACTCGGCTATGTTGTTAGTGCATTGAAAATTCAGTTTGTAAGAATGGTTTTTCGAATACCTAGATTTTTGATTGTGCAACCAAACTCTTTCTCCAGCTCCTTCTTTGCTTATAGCTCCATCGAAATCCATGCTCCAGAAATCCACTGGAAATTCTTCACTTATCACATTTTTCTTTCTTTCTGCCTTGGTGATTTCTTGGCCTTCTTTCGGATCAAATGTAACTTCTTCCAACTGAGCGATTTGTTCTCCCGTATCGTCGTCATTATATAGGATGAAGGAATCTAAGTCAGAATGTGTAGAGTACAGAGGATAATTATGTGGATTTTCTTGGCTACTAACCATATATTTCATCAGCGTCTCTCTGTACAATCTTCTATGTTGCCCGAATACTAGGATGGTGGTGTATGACATATCCAAATGCAAAGTACCTTTCAACATGGCCCCCAAGACCTAGATAGAAACATGCCATATTTTGGGGGAATGTCTGTGACCACAACATCCATAACCATGCTTTTTGTCAGAATCTGAAATAGAGTGATACATAAGTCCTTGATCAATCCGATACATCTGACTTTGCTGGAGTCAAAAGAGTGTAAGTCCTCGTAAGGTCTGGTGACCTCGAGTCCCAGTTTTTCCATCACTGCTTTAGGCATTAGGTTATGGGAAGCACCTAAATCTAACATAGCATTATGCAGAATCAAGTCATGTATATTAAGGCTGATGTAAAAAGGAGCGACAACACCATTGTCAGTCTGACCATCAACTTCAGGGCCAAACAGGAGTTCAGGTTGATCGTCGGTAAGATTTACAATGTCTAAATGATTCGTTGATCCGACAGTTAAGCCCTTCATGCCTATATCGGGTTCAATGATTAGCGCTTTGATCACCTATGATCGGTAAGCGTCCTTACTCATCAACTCGGAAAGAGGAATGGGAATTTTCACTTTGGCTACTTCCCCTTCGAGGCTGAAAGGTGTAGAAACTTTGCTTTGGCTCAGCAATTCTCATTTTTCCACCATAGTCCTATGGACAAAAGTATTTGGTGGGTTGTTTGATGAAACCTCAGTCTGTGTTGATATTTGTAAAATGGTAAGGTTTATTTTTGTTGGAGCTTCAGCATTACCTTTCTCAGGGATCTTCTTGGCAGACAGCTCAGGGGATTTCTTGGTTTTGACCACTTTCTTCGTTTCGGTTACCTTTTTGGGGGAATTTTCATCTGTCTTCTTACTTCAAAGATTGTACTGCCTGTGTACCTCCATAATGGAATTTTCAATGCCTATTGTTCATTCTCTTCAACTTCTTTGCTCACTTGCATTTGAGAAAGAAGGAAAAGTTCTTGCTCTTCCTGAGTGACGAAAATAGCTTTGTTACCGTGAATGCCCATGAGGTTTATGTGTGTGTCCTCCAATTCTTCAATTACCTCTTCTCATTCATCGGCATAATTTTCTTGTAGAGGTGGTTTGATCTATTGATCAGGGCCCCTCTGTTCTCTTTGATCCCTGGGATCTCTCTGTCTGATTTGAAGAGGATTTCTTCTAAAGTTAGGATTCCAAATTTGTGGAGTAGGTTGATTTTCTCTAGGAGGATTTCTTTCAGATACAGTAAGTCTCTCCATCATCCTTTCCATTGTTCTAGCTAAGGAATCCAATTTGGCGTCAGAAGAAGATGTGGAAGGTTCTTCTTTAATTGTGACTCTCCTTTCGGTCCTCT